>WEKY01017103.1:17989-46946 GCA_013390045.1 Picathartes gymnocephalus | reverse complement strand
GATGCTATGCCAGGTTTCATTGCTTTCAAATGTTTAATTTACACCTCGAGCCCCTAAAAATAAACAGATTAAAATAAAAGTAATAATAAAAAAAAGTAAAAAAAGTTGCAATTTCCTCTTTCAGAACTCATATCTTATTATTTCTTGAGTTCAAATTGCCAATCCTTCCTTTTTCGTATTAATAAAACTGAGATTTAAAGTACCTAATGCACATTCAGTTCAGACTTAGAGCAGCTTTTCAGCTCTTAAGGTATGGTTGCTAAGCTTAACTTTGAACAGAACCTGAGCATAAAATCAAGTTCCCTTTTTTTGTCCTCAGGTACAGTATATTGTCTTGAACTGCTGTAACATACTACTTCGAGCCTTCAGCAGCTGAATACGGCCCTCCTAAAATATCCTCAGACTCAGCAAGTAGATGTAAAGTACTGTGGATGAAATAGAGCTATCTGGTTTTGTCTTGAGAAATAGGAGTTTGACCCTCTATAGCTGCTGTTGTTCATTATATAGGCTCCCTTAATATTATAATGCCACTGATTTCAAATCACTACCCCTAGAGATGTGTCTGGAAAATTAATATTAATAATTTTGAATGCATTATTTTTCAGGAAAACATTCACATCTGATTGGAAAAATTTCAATAATATTTTGAAATAAAGAGAGTATAAAGGAAGCTAACACTATATTTGTTCCATTCTGTAACCACTAGAGGTCAGCTTTGATAATAAACATACAAAATGAAAATTTGTTTTATATTTTCCTTCGACGGCAGAAATTATCAGTTTTCTTTGACTCCTTCCTAGTAATACTTAAATTAGATTATCTAATATCTTACAAACAAAAGTATTTTTAAATGCACAGAAATAAAGAATGCTTTTGCCTGAAACACATTTAATTTCTGTGAAAACGGTACATCCTGTTATAGCTATATTATGAGTTCCTACAAATATAGATTTTAAAAAGGGAATTCAGAAAGCACATGAACTTCACTTGAAACATTTTGAATAAAGAGGCCGAATAATTAAAAAAAACCCCAAATCACAGGAGCTGGTTTTCCCCTTGCACAGTGTTAGCTTATGCACTAGCAATATGCAGCAGACCAAGATACTGCTTTGCTTTATGGATGAATGACAAATCAGATTAGGAGTATTATTTGGGGAAAAAAATCCAAAAGAACAAAATCCTGCTTATTTAGCAGCCTAAGAAGATAAATTCCTTCCATTCTATTTGCAGAATAGGGGAAGAATTTCAGATCCACGACTTGAACACTACCAGCAGCTTCTAATGTCCTACAATGTATGCTGGTACCGATGTGCTATTTTCTACAGTAACTCATATACAAGCTGCATGTGCTTTGAAAAACATTTTCATACCATAGGAACAGAGGGATCTCATGCAGTGAAAGCACACAGCCAGAAATTTCATTTCTGAGTGTTTGGAACTGACAGTCAGCAGTTCTAAAGCTGTGATCACATCAATAAGAAATTATCCCCAAGTTCAGTCTGCAGAACACACAGATTCATGAAAAGCTCCTGGGAAAGGGTGCAGGTGACATGAAAGTATCTATATAAAATAAGACTTCATAGAAAGACTTCTGAGAAAGAGAAAACTGTGTCAGAGACAGTAGATGTTAGTAATGGAAGGGCCATATAGTGAACAATCACATAAAATCACTCACAAGTCAAAGGGCAGCTAATACAAACATCATCTGTCAAAGTAAACATACACACATTGATATAAACATATGCATCTCTGTAGGCAGATGCATACAAACACTGAAGGAGTATCACAAGAATTCAGGATAACATTACACCATTACACTTGTGGTTTTTCAATCTTGCTGCTACTGTTCAAGATGGATTTTTTTTTTTTTTGAGGAGACCTTTGTTCTGACCTACATTCTTATTAGGCGTTATTAGGGGAAGATTTTAACTGCTGCTTATACAAGAATAGCATTAGCTGTGAAAATCTGTGAATGACAAAACCAGCTAGCTCTCTGCTTTTCACTCAGTATATAAAAGCATAGGTTATGCCTGCATGAACAGGAAGGTTTTTCATGCCGAAGAAGTATCAGTTAGATGAAACAATGAAAGGTAAGAGAAGAAACACATTTTTGATACTAAATGCACTTGCTCACAGCTGTACTGTCTATCATATAGGAGAAGCTGAAACACAAAGTAAAACCTGAGATGTAATTCAACTGTAGTTCTTGGAACAAAAATAATAAAAGATTGAGGTAAAAGACAGTCTGAGGGAATTCCCATACAGGACAAAGTCTTAGCTGAAACTAAGACAAAAACAAGACAGACTGAAGGTAGTGAGACCTAGCATTGAATAAGACCTAGAGGGCATGAAAATGAGACTTTACTCAGTCTTCAGTATATGTAAGCGAAAATATACCATAATAAACAAATAATGAGTTCTAAAAAGTTTCGAAAATATTCGCGTTTATCTACATAAGAAGAGGGAAAATGAGAAGTACAAATGAACCAGGCAAAGCTTAAGACATCCTAACAGGTAAGCATCCAAATCATGAGTAAGAGTTGGGCAAGTTTGTTTGGCAGTCTAAGATGGCCTGTATTTTACTTCTTGTAAAATACTTGTAGCATAATAGCCCCCATCTTGCAATCAATGCTACACAAAAATCTTTTCTGTCATTTATACAGAAATGCTGCAGCAGAAGAGTGCATGAGAAGCAAAACATCTTTAATGAAAGCAAGATAAATAAATATCCCTGATCTCAACCGGTTTGTGGCTATGAAACACTGAAAGGTGTTTTCTAGAGAGGAACAAAGAAAGGTGATTTCTAGAGAGGAACAAAGTCATATTTTTGACAGAGGAGCAACAAGCTGAATGAGCAAAAGGCTTCCAGTGTTTTGGATTGAAGATCAGTGTCAAACTGCCAAGTTTAGGTGCAAGCCAACAGTTAACAATATAAACCAGAATCATCTCACAGATTCATTCAGGTTTAATTCAATGATGTAAACATTTAGGAAATTAATTGTAAAACTTCAATTTAATTCTATTCTACGGAAAAATACGTAAGTCTTTTTGAATATTAAAAGTTTAAAGACACTGAAAAGGTCATAGATGCTGAATATAACTTCAATCAATATAATGGAAAGAAAATGAGTACGGCCCACATTAGTCTTGGATTTTATATTAATCAAAGTCATCTTCTGAAAGAACACAGACAAGGCAAAGCTATTATGTCAGCCCAACTTATACACAGCTACTTCTACTCTTTTTACTTTCTTAATGAATTATTTAACAGTTCTGTAAATATAAAGTAGCTTAGTTGGGGTTTTTTTTTTAACTTCATCACACATTGAAGTTTATCTTTGCTTACTATTGGATTTTTTTATATGAAGGAAAGAACCAAGTTTTTACTTTCAAGTTCTTTTCCTGAGCCCTTGGTGTTTTATCCCTGTGATCAACTGCCAGTTGACTAATTCTCACATCCTCTTTATATGTAGCAGATTCTCTTGAAGTTTTTCATAGACATTTATGTATTATGGAGACACTGACATCATAACATTCTTGCAAAAGAACACCAAATTAAATTAAAATGATCCCTCTTTATAAGCTACATAAAATATTTCTTTTTACAGCGACAAATACTAGTTTCAGGTTTAAAGCATGAAGTTATTCTATGCAGTATTAACATATTGCACATTTACATTTCAAGTTAATTCTTACCTATTTTTTTTTTATCACAGTAGGTAAGTACCCAGCTGTAAGCAGATGGGAATAAAGATCAGCTCATCAAAATGTATTTTTATCCAACATCTTAAAATACTGAGAAAGAACTCTCAATAATCCAGAACTCTGGATTTTATCTGGAGGTTTATTTTGTTCAGTTAACAACAATCATATGGACAACAGTTATCAAAACCAAAGCTGAAAAATGAAGCACCTCAGTTTTATATTTGTCATAAGACGAAATAAATTAAACCAAATAATCCCACATCTTAAATACATTTTGTTTTTCTCATGAGAACATGACAATAACATCCCTAAAATGTCCTTGGACAACCTGCTCCACACCCAAAGCAAATAAAGGGGAAAAAAAAGAAGAGCAACATTCAGAACCTTGTAATTCCTTTTTAAAATAGTAATAATGATGTTCTCTGATGGTCTAAAACATTGCAGAAAGTTTTGGATTATTGCAGAAAATACCCTTTATTGCTTTGTTGTTCAAATAATAAATTTAATTTTCAACTAGAGCATGGATTGTATTTAAGCAAAAAAAGTTTTATCATGTCCACATAACGATCTTGTACCTCTCAAAGGAAAGAAATACTCACTTTGAAAAATCTAAAGGTAAATGAAAACTGATTACTACTCAGAAAGTAATTATCAAAGCAGGAAGATATCCAAACAGGATTCCAGTGGAACCTGACCTAAGTCCAGTACTTTTGAATGTATTCAGCAAAGACTTGAATGATGGAACAAAAAGCAAAAAGCATCCTTAATGGAAAGCATGAAATGTGAAATTAACACCATCATGCTAGAGAATGGGATGAAAAAAGAAAAATCATAAATATGTTGGTAAATGGAGAAATCATTTGATAAAGCAGCATTCAGTTCTGTAATGACAAATTGTACAGTTATGCAAAGGATAAAAAGGCTTCACAAGAACAAGGCAGGGGGAACAAACAAACAAAGAAATCCCAAACTTCATGAGAACAGTATCAAAGAAAGGAAAATTCACCAGCAAACAGTTCTGCAGAGCACCTCGTGCTTGGTAGTTCTACTAGACTGCAAACTCAAGGCACATCCATGATATCATGCTATTTTCCAAAGGGCAAACATCAAACTAGGTTACATAAACAGAGGCGTGGCATTCCCCAAGGGATACAGTTGACAGGGACCTCACAACACTTTGCATTTAAGATATATCAATCTTTCTTCTCTGCTCCTCAGAGGGAATACCTCAGGCAGGTGGGGCATGACAATTCTGCTTTAATTTGCAGAAAACTTAAGGCAGCCATTGAGCATGATAAGAAACACAGGAAATGACAAAAAGAGAAACTCTAAAGGAACTGTGCTTGTTTAGTCTATAGAAAGGACTCCCAAAGGGGGACAAATTACAGCTTTTTACAGGTATTTTTCAAGCACTTGAAGAAGCATAAAGTTTGCTGTCCATATCTGTGGTTAGGCCAAGAAGCAACCAATATGAAATGGAGTAATACACATTTAGGAAGCATTCATAAGAAAAGGCTAGTTAAGGATTGGAATGGGAAACCATGGAATTTTCTGCTTTGTTCTTGGCAATCACCTGTCATCAATGGCAGGCACATAATCAGTTCTACCATATAAAAATTGTAGGGATTAAATACTCTTGTCCTCCTTTATCCAGGACTGTACAAATTCTTTTCCTATATGACAGATACAAGGACTATGCTTTCATAATAATGATTTTTAAAAATCTCTTTGGGAACTCCGACTTCTATTGTATTTTAATAAGGATTCACAACAAATGTGTTAATTCACTTGCTTCACTTGTAATATGATGAGACCCATATTAAAATATAATAGTATTTTTTATTTTCATTGCCAAGAAAAAAAAAAAAGGTCATAAAGTCATGCCATTATACAACTAACAAAATAGAAGAGAGTTTTAACACAAAGTACATGTCTATGTCTAACTGTAAAATAAAAATAGCAAAGATAATAAAAATAGACATTAACAGAATGTTGGTGAGGAAAAAAAATTACCAACTGTTTGTCAACTTGCTAGATGCATTTTTGAAAACAAGAAGTGTAAAGGCAGAAATGGAAGTCTCTAAAGAATTATGAAGTAAAATTTCAAGTATCGCTCAAAACCGAACAGCATGTATTGTAAGAAAAAATAAAACCATGCATTCCCCATTTTTCAGCGCATCACAGCTGTGAAGAAGAAATGTTACCATAGTAACAAGGTTATCAGTAACTATTATATATAGCTTCTTCCTTTTTTAAGATGGGATCTGGAGATTAACCTTTTAAATACCCCTTTGACACACAGTGTGAAAAACATGCTGTTTCAGAAAGATGGTGGGGAGGGAAGTTCCACAGTGTTCTGAGAGAGAGATTTGGTGGATGATAGACAACATCATCTGGTACAACTTAAGAAACTGCTATTCTAGGCATCTTCCTACCATTAAACCTGAATACCCTGCAATTAACCCATGTATCACAGCAGTAACACAAATGAACAATTGTGCCTAACACTGATGAAACAATCCTGGTGGAAGAATCTACTTAGGGAAACATAAGAAGGACCATAT
This sequence comes from Picathartes gymnocephalus, assembly GCA_013390045.1. NCBI lineage: Eukaryota > Metazoa > Chordata > Aves > Passeriformes > Picathartidae > Picathartes > Picathartes gymnocephalus. The sequence continues at coordinate 40,677 of WEKY01017103.1, read as the reverse complement.
AAACCTGTTTCAATAAATAAAAAAGCACATTCAGAAATAGAATTTGTCATCTTTATTAATATATCTATACATTTAAAGGATGGGAAAAATACAAACCTTCTAGGCCATTAAGGAAAAAGAATAGATCAATAACACTTTCTTGCAATATTATCATAGAAATGTTTCCACAACACATACTTATGCGTACTAAATTGTCTAGAAGACTCCAATATTGAACTTTAAATACTACTTTCAGAGTATGAGTGCTGTAAGAGTTTTTCATGCTTACATAGCTGTTTTCTCAAATGACAGAATAAAGATCTTATTATTGTGTTGTTTTTTGAAAATTTGTATTTGATTTTTATTATGAAATTATTGTATTTATCAGAAAAATAAATATTTCTAAGACACTAGCTATTTTAATATTGTAAATATAGGCAGTCTGACAATAATGGCAAAAAAACCCAACTCAAATGACAGACAATCTCACATGCTGATTCAGGACCCACCTGCTGTTAGTCATGCATAATTTCCCATTTATCTCCAGGGGTTTCAAGACTTTTTCTAAATTTGCTTATACTCAATAGAAGAAAAAATTAAAAAGGATGAAGTATATTTAGCTGTTCATTTTGTATTACTGTCGATAGAGATTTTTCAATTATCTGTCTGTTCCAAAGCAGGCATGTTCCACAACTACACAGGTAAATGCAATAGTGAAATAACAGATTATATATGACCAAAAATTCACTTTGTGGCAAGTGTAAGAATACTCACACTTGTGGACTGAGGGTTACTGTTCTCAGCATCACAATAATCAGGATGACAATGGTTAGAATCAGAGAAAGAAGAGATACCTGTAAAGTTAAAAACATGACTTCAGTCAGTAATCTGCTGAAAGGTTGTCCTTTTAGCAGCATAATGCATTTGTTAATTATTTACACAAAGTTATGACTGGCACTTATTTTCAATGGCATACAGAACAATAAACCAAAAATCAACTGCTGTTATGATTTACCTTTCCCAATTTTGCTATGTCTCGATATAAAGATATAGGTAAGGTAAAGATGATGGTGGTAAGAAGAATTATGAAGTGACGATTGGTAAGCACGTTATCCAGCCCAACTAAAGCAAAAAAGAAAATAATTTATTTCTTTAGGAGACTAACTTGAGGAAAAGATTAGCTACATTTGAAAGGTTAGAAGTAACAAACTGTTGGAGATCAAGCTTTTATTCCCTTTACTCAGGCTAAGTAACACTGAAAACTAGGCATTAACTAACACTGAAAAAGCCATGCACAGCATGGGCATAAACACAAGAATTCTGCAAATTCAAACCAAACACATAACATATGGGATATATTAAACCAAAATTGGAAAGTCTGGATTCCGACACATAGATTGGTATTAACGTCTTTCATCCTGTCTGGGTCAATGCTGGGAGACTGCAAGTAAAAAATTCTACTACTTCTTTCTGCTATTTAGTATTGAAAATTTTTTGACTCCCTGGGTTGAGATCAATTACTGTGCTGTTTAGGATAGCAGTGTTCTCTAAGAAATGTCCTAAAATAAGTTAATTTTGAGGTTTCTTTTGAGCACCTCCTTTCTTGCCATCAGCTGGCTTCCACTTGCAAAGTAGATTACCATGTGAAGGCAACAATACTGTTACAATATTCCATGCAATCAGTGGAATTTGTTTGCATAACTGGTGGGTTTTCTCAAGCCAATGACAAAATAAAACATCTCTGAGTTTCAGTGAGGCCACCATAAATCATTGGCTTGAACAAACACTTGATGAATAATTATGGCTGGAAAGTGACTGGCAATTGACAGGAAAACTCTGTGTTCTGTTCCCTCTTTTCTTTGGGAGTTTATAATGCTTTCGCACCTCTTTCCAGGCAGGTATTCTACTGGATAGGTAATAAGATTTGCCATGCTGGGGATTCCCCCTATTACCGAAGTCATATTATATATAAATTGTTAGATGTTCACTGTCACTATCATTTGATCAGGTATTCACATAACAACAGAGTGTGACAATTAAAACTACATCCACACCTCTCAGGTTTCACATGCTGAAAATTACAGTTCTCCTGTGGAAATGAAATAGTTCATACAAGACACTTCATTACAGACATGTTTCCTCTCAGTTTAGTTTCCCAGTGAAGAATGTTTTAACTTAGCTGCTTTTGTGCTAAAGTAGATATCAAACACATACACAAATTGCTCCACTGATGCTGGTGTAAAAACTTAGAGCACAGGAAGGGAAACAAGGGAACATGAGTTAAAAAGCATTACATTCATTATATTATTTGCAATTCATCCAGAATTATTCACTAGATGAAGTACAGTTTCACTATTTAAATTATTATTATAGGAAATATATTAAAAAAATTACAAGACCAAATAATCTTGTAAATACACAACTGTGGAAGACTCACTTCTATTTGCTTAGTATTTCACTGAAGCATCTGGTCTCTTCACTGACACTGAGTCCACGGATAGCCAAGGACTAGGATTCATAGTTTTATTTGGGAAAGGCTTATTAAAGAAAAAAAAACAAACTCAAAAAACCCCACTCATAGACACATGTTTCAAGTTCTCAATTTGAGCTATACTTAAGAGTAATTTAGAAGCTAAATTACAGGTAATTCCAAAATACTTATGCTACGCTTCTACCCAATATATAATCCCCTGTTCTTAAAATTTTTAAATGCATCTTACCTCCAGGAATTCTCTGAAAAACTTTAGTTAAAGTGTCTCCTGTTATTATGTTGTAACTGATCATAGCTTAAAGAAAGTAAGTTTTTTGTTAGTATAAGTCATATCCAAAATATTTGATTAACATTGAATACACACATTTTGTAGACTTCATGATTATATGCCACTATCCATCTAATATGAATTCTGGCTAGTAGCATCAACTTGTAAGTTTCAGGTTTAAAGAAGTAATTATTTAATTCTTCCTCTTTTTTTTTTTCTTTTTTTTTTTTAAAAGGTACAACCTAAGCAATAATGGAACCTGATAAGCAAGGCCATTGTGCTGAGTGGCCATATAAACTTACTTCAGAAGAGGATGAAAAAGGCTTTCTAAAACTGTTTGTTTAAAATAGCAATTCTTTGTCAGTTTATTTTCAAATGCTTGTTTCTATTTAGTAAATTACCTGTGTTAGTCTAATAATCAGTTCTGCATTGAAATGCAATGGACTTCAAAGCTCATGCAAAAAGCTAGAAAAATCTTTAAACCAGAAAAAAGAAGGAGAAAATCGCTTAAGATATCAGATATGGACTTCGATTCCTCCCTCCCATTAATAAGTGCTGTGGCCTTAATGCTCATACTTCATTCTTATCTTAAGTCTACACTGAGAGTGCATAAATTTGCGCACATGTGTAAACGTACACACAAAATACATTTATAGACTTTCGTGGTCTTCAACATTTAGACAGTGTATATTTAGGTATTGACCTTAACTATATAGAAATATTCATTGTTGTGAAATAGTAAGCCATTAACACTACTTACATAAATTAATTCAAATACATACAGGAGCATAACTATAGCTCTATGGTAAGGACTGAGAGCATTACAATTCTTTTTCGTATTACCGATGGAGCAGTTGATTTACAAAGGAGTATAATTACAGGTGCAACATTGTTGCCTGAAGTAACAGTAACTTGATACCATTAAAAATCTCAGCTACCTGTAGCCAGACCCAAAATAGGGATTTTGATCTGTGACTCTGATCATCAAGACTTGATATCTCAAGTCACCACATCTTGCAGCCCCATGTGTGAATATATCAAGATTATTTAAGATTTGATTTAATTATGTTGCTACATCAGGGGAGAGATTGAGAATATAACTTTATTTCAAACTTCTGGTCTAATAAACTCCTGCCCAGACTATACCTGTTTGTTCATTTACTATTTCTTCTTCAAAGGCATCTTGACTGCCCAATTTCCTAGTACCTCGCTGGGTATGAGGCTGAACTAATGCTTTTGAAGAGCAATGACAGCCCATAATACTCTAGCAAGACCTAAACAGTAGCTTCCCCAATTACAATAATATTGCATCTCTGAAAAAATACTAATTCAGTACACTCCTAAATTTATATTTTCCTTTTGTTTCAGACACATCAATTTTGTGCTCTGCTACTCATTCTAGAACAGAATCTCCTTTGCTATTTTTCTAGCTACTTTTGTCATTAATTCCTACATACGTGATCACGAATTTCTCTATTACACTTAATTTCTATTATTCTGATCCTTCAATTCATTGCATTACTCCTCAGTCATTCTTCAGAACCCACAACATAAATTTAAAGACTTTTTTTAAATAGCAAAGAAGCATATACAGTACATTCTTTATATAGTTCTTAATATTCAACCAGTGAAACAGTGAAGTAATGTGAAAAAGCTTGTTACTTAAAAAACTTAAACGTTTATATTTTATGTGATCTTACCAATAAATGGATATAAAAACTGGAGAGCTGAAAGGATCAGATAACCTACAAGACCATACGTTTTTTTGACCAGCTCTTGATAGGTTTTGGTACTGGACAGATTTCCTCCTTTAATCAGTAATATAATGGAGTAATCTGTTAAAATATAAAACTACTGTTAAAGACAATATAAGCCAACTTGTGGTTGATTACTTTTCACCTTCTTTCACTTCTCTAAAAAAAAAAGTCTGTATGAAGAAAAGCAGTGGCACTAGGAAGAGCAGGGATAAGAAATCTCACAAAATCTTTCAACACACCAAACCCAGGAGCTATAAGCTCATATTAGAAGAAAAATACTTAAAATCATAGTACAATCAAAGGTTTTAATTCTGTGGTCTATTTTAAAAAAAGTCATATACAACCCAGTCAAGATTCAGTATCTTAATTAGGATAAAAACAGTGGACTCAAATAGGTGATTATGAGGGCACAAATAAGAACATTCTTTCAAATGTTACCTTGACTAGGAAATTAAGGCTTTATGAAAATCAATGCAGTCAAAAAGCAGCTTCATATGTTGTACAGTATAATTCTCTACTTTTACTAATCTGCTCAAGGGATTAGTGAGGTAAGGAAAAAATTAGTAATTTTTATTGTCATAGATATACTTTTTTAAGGTATCATTAAGCTCAAGATCAGTTAAAATATTTCAGGACTAATTTTATCTTCACAACAGAATCTGCCTTTAGAGTACCTGTGATATAGGCAACCACAAACAAAAGCAGTACTCCTAGAGGAAAACCAGCTTCCTTCATCGAATATGGCAATCCTGCAAAAAGAAAAAGAAAAAGAGCGATTCTAGAAGATTCTTTCCAAATACTTATCTGTGAGAATCAAAATAAAGAAAAATTCAGATTATAAAAAATGCTAGTAATCTTCCAAATTGGACCAACATGCTTAATAACCTCAAAAGGTAATTTTCAGTGGACAAAGTAAAGTGTTGCTTAAGTATGAAGTTCAGTCAGCACCTGCTGAACCTCTCTGATCATTATGGCCAAGAGAATCTGAGGTATTTATCACTGAGGTGGCCTCAACTGACACCTCTGCATTTTTTGCAAAGTAAGCAAATCAATACAGAGAAGAATCTTTTAAAAAGGCAGCAGAAATTAAGGAGTCAGTGTTATTCTCCATGCTGGATAGTCATGCATGAATAAACTAGTCTGAATACAGGATAGTGAAGAAAAGTAGACTTACCTATAATGCCTGATCCTATGATTGAATTAATAATGTTAAATCCAGCTGATGCCAAATCACTGTTTCCTTCTTCATTCCTGGGCTTACTAAGGAGGGCTATTTGGTCATCTGTTTCTACCTATTTCAGGAAGACAAGGAAAACATACATGAGAAAAATAGGTGAGAACAAGGATTTTGCACATAGTCTATTAAAGATTTTTAAAAATTGTCATAGGCTCAGATTTGTAGTGGTATTTTGATAAATAAATCCCATTTTTTCAGTGAAAAATCAAAGGGGTATTAAGCATCTAATTCCTGTAGAAATCTGACCCACAATCTTCTGTAAATCTCTGGAAAATAGTAAGTGGAAGGACAGAAATGTATATAAACTCAGAGGTAGGCTGCTAAACAAAGACATTCTTAGTCATTATTCAAAGGCAGAAATGTGAATCAAGTATTTTTGAAAATATTTTGGCTAATACAATTGGTCGTGAAAAAGGTTCCTGAATCAGGGAAATGAATTAATTTCAAGACTTACTAAGAAAGCATGTCGACATCTTAACATACTCTAATCCAACGTTTTATCTAGTATTTTAAATATATTTTTGCCATTTAATGGTTTAGTTAATTATGAATATTTAATGACACTATAAAATCAGCTAGTCCCAGAAAGCTTCTGTGGGAAAGAACCAAAGTTCAAAGCACAATATGTAGCCAGTAGCTTCAAAAATTAACGTTTGTATCATCATAAAAGAACTTTTTAATAAACATGCAGTAATCCTCTCCTTAGTTCACCACTGGGCTGCCAGAGAACATTTTAGAATTATTCATTAGAAAGACCGTATTTTACCTGAAGTTGTGAAATTCAAGACAGGAACATGCATTTAATGAATAAAATGCTTGCCTGTGTTTCTGTGTACTGAATATGAAGGTAAAGCCACTATTTCATGGATGCAGAAGCCTATTTAACATATATAGCAGGTAGTACAAACTCAGATGCCTGTCACTAATACTCCTAGGAAAAAAATTAAATTACTAAAAAATCCAAGTCATCTGTAGATAGACACATACACTGACAAGCCTAAGATTGCCTCTAATAGGGCTACACATTTATGTGGAACCTTTAATCCTTAAGCAGCACTAACATACGAAGGGTAATACTGTCTCACACCAAAGGCCAGTATAAGCTTGGTATCCCATTTCTGAGTGATGACCATGGAAGGTGCCTAGGGAAGAGCACAAGAACATAGGAAACAGCTAGTAAGGAAATGACTTTCCTGTCCCAGCTTTCCTCAGTTGGTGTATTTTGGACTTCCCAAAGTGGTTGTGCTCTTAGTGCACCACACTTCTTAAAGGACTGCTGCTTGATTTTTTCCTTTTTTTGAAACTGTGTATAAGTTTCAGTATCTACAACATCACGTGTAAGTGAATGCCACATTTCAGTTACGCATCCTAAGAAAAGACAGGTATTTTAATTTGTTCTGAATCTACCATTCAGTATTTTCACTTGGTGTCCCCAAGTCTGTTGTGTCATCACAGACAAACTGACCACTATTTTCTATCTTCTTCATATCACATAGTTTCATAAGCAACATTCTCCCTCAGTTGTTTCTTATCTAGACTTGTGCTACATTTTTATTTCACTACTGATTTCAGCAACAGAAGAATCACTGTCGTTCTCACCTGAAATTTTAATGCTCTCTGCTAACAAGGCGAAATTGCACTGAATAGAACAATCCAGTTCCCTCTCTTCAGGTACAAGAAATTAACACAATGTGCATTGCTAAGCCCTGGTCTCTTTCCCCAGTTGGAAGGGACAAATTTAAATAGACAAAAAGAAAGGGCAACAGAAAGTTGTAACACAGGTGAAACGGCTCCTGTGTGAAGAGCAGCGCTCCCGAGGGGGCCCGCAGATAGAGAGGGATGCCGGCTGGGAGCCAGGCCAGAGAGCTGTGCAACGCGGAAGGCTGCGGGAGAGGTGAACGGGAGGCGTCTGCCTCTCGCAGGGTCCTCTCCTGGGGCCCCCTGCGAGCCATGGGACAGCCAAGGGCACCCGCTACGGCAGTGACAGCAGCGGGCCGGGCAGGAGATGATGGGGCACGGCTGGAGACGGGGCGCTCACGCTCTGGTCCTCACGCGACACCGAGTTTCAGCCGAGCAGCCGCCCTTCCCCTGCCTCGCAAGAGTGAGGCCCCCGAGACCACATTTCTCCCCCTGCGTGGTACCCATGACTCTTTCTTCCTCCTAAGAATTCGGAGGCGACTAAACAGATATGAAAAAGCCATTGCTGCCGCCCGCTCGACCGCGGAGCGGGGACGTTCCAGCAGCCGGTCGCCCTGAGCCGCCGCAACCGGCCGTGGTGCCCCTCACCCCCGTCCTCGCCCCGCGGAGCGCAGAGAAAAGACCAGCGGGTGCCGGCGGGCTCGCTGAGCCGCGCAGGGTCCCACGCCTCGCCCACCCCCGGTGTCCGCCCGGTACCTGGCGAGCGGCGGCGGGCGGCGGCTCCATGGCCGGCGGGCCCGGGNNNNGTGCCGCCCTGCCCGCGCGCCCGGCACGGGCTCCCCTCAGGCGGGCTCGGAGCGGGCCCGCGGCGCCTCCGCCGTGTGTGAAAGGCGGGTGGGAGCCTGGCCTGGCCCGGCCCGGCCCGACCCGCCGCTGCAGGGACCTGTTGGACCGCGGTCAGGTGCGGGCGGAGGCTGTGAGGCGACGGCCCCTCCTCCTGGCGACCCCTTCCCTGGAAACATTCCAGAAAGTAAGCGCTTCTCTGCCTTGACTTTGTGAGACTTCGAGTTTACCCAGTCCTTGTTTATCCCGAGGGCACCAGGAAAGCTTTCTCGGTAGGATGTGTAACGAAAACCAGGTCCGATGTCATAGCTGCCAATTTGTCGTTGCTTTTTAATATCGGTGTTGTTGGTGAGGCCTCGCTATTCTCCTCAGGGAGGGTAATCTGCTGTAAAGAGTGATGAATCATATAAAGAGCATACAGAGGTTCTAGTGAAAGTATGGCAAGAGGCCAAACTAATTAAAAGACGCAAAATGACAGTGCTGAAAGTTTAGTGGCTAGGTATCAAGCTGAGACCAAGCAACGTTCAGTAGAAATATGCTTTGGAAACATGGAACAAGCCACACAAAGAAATGTACATCTTAAATCGTAACCCATAGGAAGTAGTAGGCATTGATAAAAAATTGGAGAGAGTCATTAATTTTGTGAAGTATTGCTGGACAAAAAATGTAGAGCCTACAAGAATAAAATAATCCACATCACTTTGGGAACTTACTCCAGTTCCTGGAGGCCATCATCAGAATGTGGACCCAAAATTTTCAACAAGATGAAATCATTATGGGGAAAAAATCCCTGAGAGATGACAACTAAATAGCAGAGAAAATGGAGCGTGTTAATTTCCTTTCTATAGTCTTTAAGAACTCCTATATTTGATAATACTTTGCTAGGGTAAACTGTGGTGGTTAAAGGAGCACATGTACTGTGCATCAGTAATTTTGACCTTAAAGATCTATGATGCATATGATTTAATATGGAGAACAAACTGCACATAAAGAGCATATACAACATTTTTCTTCAATAGCTTAAGCACATGAGCTTCAGTTCCTTCAAAAAAAAACTCTGATCGTGTCCATGACAAGCTACAAGCTGACATGTATTCTCATGTGACTAGTCTGATGACATGACTCAGCAAAGAAACTTTGAGAGGCCTAAGATGCAATTCCCCTGATTTGTAGCAATGTTATTTTCTTTCTTGGACTGTACAAAGGATTCTGTGTAAAACCAGAAAATTAAGCTGCTTTAAAGCAGAGTGTAATAAAGCATATAGTACGTTTTCGACAGTCTTCTACCAGACTCTCTATGTTTAGTACTGTAGAAATTTTCTCACAAGGTCTCTGTATCTAACACCCACATGCTCACAAGAGTGCCTTGAATAATGTGATTTTGTTTTAATTCTTGTTTGGAGTGTGCATTAGTTACCTTAGAAAATAATTTCTGTTTTGTGCAAATACTTTCTCATGTATAACCTTATAATTAATCAGATATATCCTTCAGGCTTTTATTTGACAAATTAAGTCAAGCTCCCACTGTGCAGCTCTTACTACATGAAGGGGCTGGTAACTGAATGTGGCACCCACTTATTTAAGAGTCCTAGAATTTTACTTATATTGGTCACACTGGCGTGATTCCAAGTAGTGTTTATAAACTTAATACTTTTAATTCAGTATAGTAACAGTTAATTAGGGAAAGGAATAGGCACTTCCCAAAAGATTGTGCAGAGGTTCTTTTTCTATTCTACAAGAGTAGTTTTTGGTTACTTGGATTGCTCTGTGCTTCTTGTTGTACTTGGGAATGTGGTTATTGTATAGAACGCTTAATACTGGTTTCAGTCTTAGCAGTAATAATAGCAATACATTGTGAATAAAATTATAGGGTGCACTACAAGTCCATAATCCACTGTTTTCATTATGTTCTTTGGGAGTTTGCTGTAGGACAGTCTGTACAATTGTTTGCCCCTCTGGTAGCAGTGCAGGATCAAGCTCTGAAGGATGCCAACACAATCAAACCACAGGAGTCGGACAATTATAAAGAAAATCCAAACAAACAGATGGCACCTTCAAAAAGGATAGGGACAAAAGAAGTTGTGTCTAAAAAATGGAAACTGAAAGAACCATAAATTTTTGTGAAATGTGGGAACATACTAAGGAGGCTAAAATGAGTTAGAGCAACAACCACCAAAAAGAAATCATTATTAGTACCTTTAGTATTTATGAACAGAAATTCTGCAAGAGAATCCTGAAGATCCAGAGAAATTTAAGGCTAGGTGGGAAGAACAATCACAATAAAACCAGAACAGCCTAAGTAAAGAGGCGGTTTTTTGTTTACTGGAGAGTATCTTGGGAAATTTTTCATGGCAAAACACTTTCCACAAGGAGGACCAGACAGAGAATACTCCTTAAATTGAATTATCAGTAGAGTGACTGGAAGATACAAGCAATAATGATTTGGGATGATCAGACATATTCATCATGGAATTATAAATTAATTTGTGGCAGGGGAAGGTAGTGCTAAGTTTTTGCCTAATGTCAGTGGTACCAGTGGTACTGGAAAATGGCACATGTGACATGAATAAGGCTGCCTGAAAGAACTCCAAGAATGATCCAGGAAACTACATACAAACATGCCTGACAGCTCCACTGGGCAAGGTAGTACAAACTAATAAATAATAGGATGAGAGGGTGTTGGCAGAGCTTTGTGGAGAAGCCTACAGTGTTACTTTTGCTTTGCCAGTGTTACTGCTTGAGAACTAGATTTCTAAATGACAATGAAACAATTGTCATCTTTCAGGATTAAACATATTAAACCAATCAAGGCATTAAAAAAACCCAAAGAAAAGTCAATACTATAAGCTCTTTGTGTACTCTAAGGATGTCTAGATCATCTGAAACCATATAAGATAAAAGCTATAAGATTAGACACAAAGCAGGCCTAGAAAAAGAAGTCATGTGATGCAAATCGACAGATACAAAAAAGAGATTGCATTTCCTTTTATCTCTAAATGAAGGAATAAAACAGAAAAAAATGAACATTTTTTGTACTGAATGGCTGTTAAAATCACATGACACTTTAATGTCAGATTCTTTAGTCCTTCCTATAAAGGTCAGTAACCTTTTACTTTTTTAATAATGTCTTTGTCTTTGAGGCAAACATTAAAGAGGACTAATGTTTTCAACAGAAAATTAATTTAGCTGTAAGATACTTGCTAGGAAGAGATTATAGACCATTTTTAAAAAAGATTTTGTTGAGAAATGAGCTTTGGTGATGCATGCGAGCAATGAGTGGAAACTGTCCAGCTATATTGTGCCCCCTGCAAGGACAGTCAGGACTACAGGGGAATGCCACCTCTTAATGTAACAGCTGTGGGAAGTCTGCCTGTGTTGCTTAGCTGATGAGCTTAATAAATACCAATCACCTGGTCTCCTGTAAGGGTGTATAGAGCTTTACAGAAACTTCTCAAAAGAATTATGGTTTGAGGAAAATGTTTGTTCATATCCTAAAACTTCTGAACTGGGCTTCATAAGAACCTCTAGTACTTGTGAAGTTAGTGGACAAAAACTAAATAACTGACCTGGAAATTTTCAGTACAGCTTTTCCTCTCCTACAAGTTGAAGCTACCATAATCTGTTTTGGAGAAACACAGAGTCTTTAAGCTTATCATTGATAAGTCTTATGTAGGCAGTGTTGGTAATCCTTTTTTGATGGTTCTCATTGTGAATCCTGAGGCTTCTGTCTTATGTAATAACATTTTCTGCCTCCTGTCCTGCACTGTTATGGTCAAAGGAAGCAAAATCTTAAACTGCAACTGGCTATGCCTTACTAGTTGGTTGTGACAAATAATATACTGTTTATTTAATTCAAGTCTCACATAAAAGCAACTAGGAGAATTTGAAACTGTATATGTGAATTTTTCTTACGGCAAATTTGAAATGTAAACTCATTGTCTCTTTGACTCATTAACTCATGAGCTCTGTAGCTAGGAAAATCAAAACTGAAATTTTTCTAGTTCAAAATAGCCACAATGAAGCCTAGAGAGCAGGCACACAGCTGTTGGAGAGCTATAGTAAGAACTCATGACTCTGAATTTGGAACTGCCTTGCTGTGTTACACCCTGTAACTCCTCAGCTAAAGTGTATGAGCCCAAAAAGAACTGGTTATTTGCTTTCCTGGAAGTTTCTTTCATCTTTCTAGAAGTTTGGAAGTTTTTTTCCTTGTGTACTTTTGAATCACGGCAGCTCTATTGTTGTTTCTTTACTATCATTGAGAAAGAAAGTAAGAGAGTAAGTGGTTGCTTAATATTCCAATTATTCGAAGATCACTGATGTGGGCAGCATGTGGGTGCAGCTAACTGTGCTTGTGTGTAACTAAGGGTCTAGGTTTAAAGGGGATACCACACTTTTACCTGCTGGACTACCCTTGTTAGGGGAAAAAGAGAAGTTGAACAGAGAAGTCAATTGTGTCTCCTTAATTGTTTGCTGGGTATGAGCTAGAATTTGAGTGAAGAGGAAATTAGAAAAATTGGGATTTGCTTGAAATATTACTGTAACAGATTTTAGATGAAAGGATCTAAATAGAAGTAGGAGAACTAGAGGCAAGGAAGTAAGGCACAAGTGAGTGGTAACTTACTAGCCATCAGCTCGCCTGAAGGCATTCAGTGTTCAGAGAGCAAAAGCTAAGGCCACAGAGGCATGTATGGCAGGCTTGTATTTATGTTTACTTTATATTTACAGGTGTTTTTGTGAAGTATTCTTACTTTCTTTGCTTCATGCATGGTTTTGATTTATGCTGACTGTAATGGCACTGCGTTACCCATTTGTTAGCTTCATTGATTCAGTTCTGTTCCTCAGCTGTAGCAGAAGATGCTAATACTGCAAGTGCTGGTATTCTGCTGGGTGTTACTGATTCACTGGGAACATGAAGCCCTGTGCAATCCTAGAGCTTTTACTATAGTATTTCTCCAGGGTCTTAGCAGGTCCTATACAAAAGTAAACCAAGTTTATCTGATTACTGCATATGTGCTTTTATTTTCAAAAGACTGAAATAGGTGTTAGTATTAACTCCTGTTACTAGTGTTTGTTGTTTCAGCTGTGCTTTGCCTTATCGTAGTCAATGGCATGATTCCCTTTCTTTTTAGGGAATATGTCTTCCGTGGTTTTGGAAGTGGATGGTGAACTGATTACTTGTAGTAGCATAAAAATGCTGCCCTTAATATGGTAAGCTCCTGGTTTATTTGAAAAACTAAGGTCCATTTACTCGATATTTTTCATCTAGTTTAGAACACAATATACGGCTGAGTATAAACAGACCCCTTTGCTCATGTTTTGACACGCAAATCCCTCGTATCCTTAATCCACAATATTGATTCGTTGCTGAAGTTCTTTGCTTTAACTCCTCTTTGCAGAACGGAATGGTTCTTGCTCAGGTATATTCTCATACAGCTCATTTCTAAACTATACCGCGAGGAACTCACCCAGCAAGGGTTAAGGAGCTCAGCTTTGTTGCTGGGCCTTGGAATTCCGCGTAGCCGCAATGCTCCACTTTGCAAATTGCCCCGCGAGACTCTGCCCTGCAGGGGCAGCGCGGGCCGGGGGGCGGGCACCAGGGGGCGCTGTGGGAGCGCGCTGGCCGGGGCTCGGGGGCGCTCAGGCCGGGCCGGCCGCGCTGCCCACGCAGAGCCACCGCAGGGCAAGGAAAGGCTCTCCACCAACGCATTGGCAACTAAAAAGAAATGCTCAGAACAGCCGCTGAATCCACTGTGGGCGTTTTGCCATGCTCAGAAAGATTTATCAGGGATGGAAAATAAAGATAAAATCTTGTGCTAGAGTGTCCTATTATAAAAACCATGACAAAACTTATGTAGTGTAATTAAGATGCTTGTGTCAGAGATTCGTCAAACTCCTGTCTTTTGTTGACTTGTTCAGGACCATCTTTGTAAGGTGGCCTGTTCAGTTATGAGTCTTGACCACTTTCAAACTCATGTTTCTCTCTATTTCTCTTCAGAGTGGTGAGATAAGATACTGAAAAACTGATCAAGGAAATTGGTATTTGAATGATGCTATGTAAGTATTTAAGATATTTATGGTGTAAAATGTTACAAGCAGTAAACTGATTATAGTTTATTTGCAATGTACCAAGGGGCAGAATATTTTTGCTGTCCTTTTGGAAACTATGAACTCCCCATAAGTTTTTGCTTGTTTGTTATTTGAAAATATGATTTATAGACACAATATTAATGATGAAATATTGGGCAAAGAGCAGTCAATGGTGAAACTCCTAAATGCTCTATGGTATTGTATGAATATAGCAGAAGAGCTAACCAATTCCATACACCTGTAGGCTGTAATGGATTACTTCGTTATTACCTTGTGTTTTATTTGTAGATATGACAGACTTGTTTGTATGTATCCTGTAGTTGGTTCTGCAGTAATGCAGGTTTGGAATCCATTAGTAAGTGAAAGACTGATATCTTTTGAGATGGAGTAGAAGAACAGGTAGTTTTTGCTCTGCCAAAACGACTAGCCAGAGGAAAGAAGAAAAAGGGAGAAAACTAGAAAGGACTGTGGGAAGGGATAATTTAAAAATGGTTGGGCAAAAATAAATAGGAGGAAATCAGGCTCATCGAGAATTATTTTGCTAATGACTTCCCTGCCATTTAGCTTCTCTTTTGACTGTATTTGCAACCTCTTCTATTTTTCTTTCAGAAGCATTTTCTGATTTGCCAATCCTAATGTTTTATCTTAGTTAGGTGATTAAGTGCTTCCCAATCACTATTCACTTTGTAATCATATCTGATTGCTAACTGTAATCCTAAATGAAAACATTACATTGTGAAATGCAGCCAAGAAGTATCTGGCAAGAGTTGTTGATTTTATTATAGAGGTTGAAGAGCTACCTGCAAAAATAGTTTCCATTGAAGTTCAGTAAAACAGTAGATCTCCTTTTAAGTATTTACTTAATACAAACCAAGAGATTTGGTAAACATACAGAAAGCAACGTTTGGTCCAACATACTCCTACTGGTATGTAGGGGCTCTATATAACATACAGAGATTTTCCATTAGCAGTAGGATGTGGATGTATCTTACAAATCTCTCCTCTTTGTCAAAGCATATATGACAGATGGTTACAGTGACACCTTAGTTCTGTCTCCTGCTTCAAAATAGTCTTGCTGTCAATTAATTCAGACTAGGAGTGAATTAAATTAGATTATCTATTTTTATTGGTTACTTAATACATATTATTATTAGCTTTTCCAACTTGTTTGTTTGTTAACATTTGGTAGAATAAATCATGACCCATAACTGAGCTTCTATGCATTAATATAGTGTGATGAATTAGATCAAATAAAAAAGTTGCATTCAACACTCCATTTAATTAAAATCAAGGAAAAACAGTAAAAATATATAGCAATATTTTTCAAAACACTGACAAAAAATTAACTCTGTGCATGAGTTCCCTACTGCTAAAATGAGGGCAATGATATTTTACATTTTATGGAATACTGTGAAGAAAGATCCATTAACATTTTATCTCAGTTATTAATGTGGTATATGCTATAGAAAATGCTTCAAGTAAACAACAACCACAACCCCACTCCCCCCCCTCCTCCCTGCCCCAAATCTACTGCCTTTATTTGAATTTGAAAAAAAAACAGAAAAAGAAGTATTTTCAGTAAGAAGTTAAAGGATAATATCCCTTTGAGCATTGAGCTGATTTTTTTCCATTTTTGATCCATTTCGAGAATGACTTATGTAGGAAGAAATCTGAGAGAAGTTAGAAGTTGCTAATGTGGAGCCTGCATGAAGTTGCTAAAAAGGAAAGCTATGTAGGAAGAGCCTATAATTTTCATTCCTATCTTTGGACTTGGATTAATGCCCAGAATAGTGACAAATAGCGCGTCACTGGGGAAAGACTGAGAATAATCTCCATTGGCAATAACAACTAACTAAAGGAATGGATAACTGCGATTATAACAATAAAGTATTTGCTAATAAAAACAATCCTTTTCTATTTTCAGTAAAGGTAACTGACAAGAGAGACTTTTGTAGTATTTTCAATGGGAGGAAGAAATGGAAAGGTTGATAACTGCTTGTATGTGCAAATGTGTGAATATATGGATGACATATATACACATATCTGTGTTCAACAGACAAATTCAGCTGGAAGTATTACAAAATATCCTCTACCTTTCAAGGCTAAAAATATTCTTTCCCTAGGAGAGTTACTGAAGAGGCACTGTTTTTAAGAGCTTGGTATACCAGGTGCATATATACCTGAGAATACCATTTTAATAGAAGTAGGGGTGACAAGTACTTCCCCACACGTCTTAGTCCCATTTTACTATTAATGCTATCCCTTCAGAACCCTGACTTTACCCTGTGCTCTTCAAGAAACACTACCTCACCTGCTGCCCTATTTCTGCCTTCCTTCAGAAGACCTAGGCCTACAGAAAACCGCCATGGGCTGTCTGAGTTGCTAATATCCTTTGAGAAAAAGGATGGTGGAGTTTTCTGGCTGTCTTTGGAGCCTGAAGGAACAACAGTGGCCCCTGTAGTTCTCATGTCCCTAATTCAAAATTCAAGTCATTCTGTCTCTTTGTTTTGCAGGTAAAGTATTTATGGCTGTAACATGCAGTGGCTCTGACTTTCTTTAGGAAAGGTTTGAGAAAGTGAGGCTCTGGCAAAATAACAACAAAAAGAGGGACAAATGGAGCAAAATTGTAGTATTTTGTAATAAATAACTCCACATATGATTTTTAAAGCTTTGTTGGGCTTGTTTTTGTTTTTCTTTTTTTAACATGGTTGCGTATATGGAAATGGAAAGCAGACCATACTAGCTATGTTTGTGTATAGAACACAATGTTACTCTAGCACTGCATGAACAAAAGTTCCCCTTGTGTAAGGAGGTAATAGTTGTATTAAGTTTGTGGATTTTGGATTCCTTGTAGTGCTTTTGAAGCATGGTTTTGCTTTTGAGGCATGGTTGATCTAAAAGGAATGTAAATTGCAAGAAGTCCACTGCCAATTCTGGCCAAAAAGCACCCAGAAACAAGACATGGGATTTGAACAGTGGACATAATTTCCTTATCAAATGGAGAATTTACTTACAGAGATGTCAGCTTTTAAGTATTCGTGCTGCTGTAGAATTCTCTAATGTTATGACTTTCCTATTTATGAACATTATTACTGTCTTAGGAAAGGGATAAGTTATATATGAGAGAGGGTCTCTCCAGGTTGGGTCTGTGTTGAAAGACCAGCTGACCAATGAATTCCCTTCATGTTTAGTATGACAGAAGGAAGTCTTCCAAAATATCTTCCTTTATTATAGAAAAGTATGTTAATGCAAACATGTATGTAAAGTTAGGCATGTTATTTTTTAAAGTTCTTGCATATCCTGCACGTTCTTTCCTAGTACATGTAAAATCTGATTATGACTAATGAAACAATTACATTTTCTATAAAGAATGTCACAGTCTTTTCTATTTAGGGTATTCCTTATTGTGCATGTGGAGTAAAATGAAGGAAGATTTAGTAAATAATTAAAGTAAAATATAGTAAATATAAAATTTTAGAATAAGCATCTGTATTTACAGGAGTAATTGTCACTATGTGATCACATATTTTAGACAATTTAACATATCTGCCTTTCTTCTACATATAAGGAGGCAGAATTATTTTAGGCAAACCCATATGTATATTTATATATATACATGCTTATGTATATTTTTATAGTAGAACCAAGGGTTAATAGGTGCTAGCTGGTAGAGAAATCTACTTTTGGGCCGAATGACTGCAGTCACTCAAACTAGTGACATTGCCGAGGAGGTAAAGACATGCTGTACACATTAACTGGTATGAAATACCCTGTTGAAGCCTGTTGACACCCGTTCTTTAACAACAACAAGAGTCTGTTTGCAAGCAGAAATAGGAACATGTGATGATATGGCTGAGCAAAATACAGTTCTCCATATTATGTGCAGTTGCTAAGGATATGAACCTATCAGTGATATCTCGTTTTAGGAGTTCAGAGAATGAATAATAGCTCTGTAAGTAAGTATGACTAAGTATTAATGATACGGATTGAAAAAGAACTGTTGGGTAACAGAAGGTAGAATCATTTTACTATATGCAGCAATGAACATTACCTTGCACAAACAGTACAGCATTGAAGTAGGGTGGGTGGAGGTACAGCTGGGTGGGGGGCAGAAAAGGATTGAGAGAATATGGTTTATGAGTGAGAAATTTTTACATTAGAAATTTAACACTAGAGATGCTGCAGACTGAGGTGTGAGTTTTCAGATGCTCCCTGCTTTCAATTTTGGATTAATGACAGTTATTTCCACAGCAACCATTAGTGACATTGCAGAAAGGACTGCAGCTAGAGTTTTTCCATTGTTAGACATTGTTGTGGATTACAGCTATTTTATTGCTTTTTAAGATGATCCCCTATCAATCCTTTTCCTCTTTTCCTCAATACATGTTTTTACTAACATAATATATGCAAATAAACATCACAATTGCATAATCAAAAATTAGCTAAACAGTTTTGCCCAGGTTTTCTAAATGTTGATTTTGTAGCATAGCAGTAGAGAGAGCACATTATTCAAATGCTTTAAAATATATTTTAAGATTCCTGGTGCTGCCTTAAAAGCATATGTACAACTGCTTATAAAATTGGAAATATCTACAGGATTGAGGTGATGGCCAGTAGGTCACTGGTGCAGTTAGAATCATAGAATCCTTAAGGTTGGAAAAGACCCAAGATTATTGAGTCCAACCTTTCACTGATCACCACTATATCAACAGCTCACTAGATTTGGTTCGGAAGTGCACCAGTGTGGTCACAGTCATTATAGGTAGGATAAGCATAGGTCTGATAAAGCCAAGAAACACATGTTATGAAGGAACTGAGTATCTCAATTCCTGTTACAGCCAAGAGGTGGAATTGCATGATGAGTTATAGTAGGTTCTTTCCACTTAAAATATGCATTTTGTTATTATTCTATGAATAATTATTGTTAAACCATAATGTGATAGTAACAGCTTGTCTACTTTCTCTTCAGTCAGTTTTATTTGCAAAATAAATATTTAGTAGGCCTGATCGACAGTGGCAGTTCAGAAAAGAACACTTGCAGGTGTGTTAAATTGTTTTTTTCTTGCTGAATTCTCCAGCAGCAAAAAATAAAGTCCAAGGAGTTCTCTCCCATGCTGGTAACTGCTATGTCACTCCTTTCGCATGGTGCATCTCAGTATAGAGGAAACTGCACGCTATTGGAACAAGTAGTGAGCTATTGCACTACCACACTAGCACACAAGAGTGCAGCGTAGGGGCTGCACAGCCAAGGATGTCGCAGCCAAGAATGCAAACGTAACTGATATAGTAAGTCTAATTTTAGGTGCAGGAGCCTCAACAGTTTCTTTACAAATAACAAGAAAGACTTAAAAGTGTCTCAGTAGATATTATAAACGAGAAATATTCTTTTTTGGTGTTATTTTTTTATCTGTCTTGAATTTGTATTTTATGTATGTGTGTACAATTTATTAAAAGAGTTAATTAATTTTTTCTTCTTATATTGTAATATACTTCAGTCACAATTTCCAAATTTATTTTGCAGCTATCAGTGTGTTTTAATAAATTCCACTGCATTACATTTTATTAATTGATGTTTAATAATATAAGCAAATACTTATTTCACTGAAGATTAACACAGTGTACAAAGCAAATATTTAGTATGACACATTTTAAAAACATTTCCTTGTGAGCTTTTTTTTTGAATAGATGTTTCTGAAAATTTTATTTCCTTTAAACTACCAGCAGCTTTTGTATGTGCAGCATTTTGAGGTGTTAAGACATTTAGTTAAGTCCTGCAACATATGAGTTGCAGTACCTACATAGGCATAAATACTCTGAGTGGGCACAGAATGACACCAAACCAGGCACATGTGTAAAATGCATGCTACGGTACTTGTCTAATCACTTATAAATAGAAAGGGATCAATTTATACAATATGAATGTTGTTATTGGTCAGCCTTGGCTCCAGAAGTATAGCTCACCTTTTACCCTGCTAATTGCATACATTGGATTTAACGAAATGAAATTCTCTATGCCTTGAGCTAGATGGAGGAGGACCTTTTGAGTAATACATCCTTAACAGCAGAACCCTGCTTAGTATTGTAGAAGTTGACCGGGTCCTTCCTGAGCTGCCTGAAAGCACTTAAGGCATGGGGGATTAAAAAACCACATTTTTACAAGGATATTTCCTGGGCTGTTACTTAATTTGTCCCTTTACATCACCAATCTGAATTAACCAGGGAGTGGGGTTTTTTCTTTCTTTTAATTTTTTTTTAAAATTTCACTTACCTTTAGATCTGTTTGGTCTAAAGGTCACTAAATTGGTTTAAAACTCCAGTGACACAGACTTTGATAGTGTTGGAGCACCTAAACTTACCTGCAGAAAATCCTGATGCCAGAAGCGTAACGTCACGAACTTCAACAATTTCTCTAGGTAATGCTCTTAAAAATACATGTAATTGTATGTGACCTAAATTAACTCAAATGTGAGATTATTAATAGTAAGACTCTTTGGTCTCATAGCTAGAGTTCGTAGCCTGTAGAGTCAGAATTTGGGCATGTTCCCTACATGCTTTATTAGCAGTTCAAAGCTGAAAAAGTGGTTCAGGACAGAATTTGACTTGCTTTCAAGAAGGAGTCTTAAAATTTTGGCTTCTTGTATACTAGTATCAGAAAGAACATCCAGCATAACCTCCTTATGTAATACAAGGTCAGTAATGGTAAAACCAGTTGTAGTGTTTTAGATTTATATTTGAGATGTTTGCTTTAAAACACTTATACTCTGCTTCCAGATATGTATGTGTTTGTGGAGACCTAGTTCTATCAAAAGGGAAATTGTGATAAAATACGCATTGTATTGTTAATAGTACAAAAACCTCTTTAGAAACTCGTGCCACAGATTGAGGACACAGTAACTTAAACCCGTCTTTAGACAGTTCCTATTTTACATCCCTGTGTTCGTAGGCTTTATAGTACTCATATTTCTTTTCCATGTTCCTGCAGAAAGTTTTTGATTGCCAGTGGCCAAATACAAAAACTATACTCACAAATTATTTAATTGTATTAATATTTATAAAATTTGTTGAACCAAGAAAAATATAAACAATTAATTTCCAACCAACAAACTGAAGTTCTTATACTAATTGGTGAAGAATAACATTACAACACAAAGGTCAGTTGGAGACAAGTCACTAATTGATGTGTGCCCTGGACATTGATACTGCGCCAGTATTGTCAGTCACCTGGTGATGGGACAGAGTGCACCCTCAGCAGATTTGCAGGCAGTACAAAAATGGTGAAGAATTACTACACAATACTGTACTCCAAGAGGTTGTGCTGCCATTTAGATGGACCTGATCAGGCTGGAGAATTGAGCACAGAGGAATCTCATTGTATCAACAAAAGGGGCACTGCCAAGTTCTGACAGTACATGCTGGGGGCCAAATGGCTGGAAAGTGGCCATTCTGAGTCCATCAGGACTTTAGTGCTCCATACAGACTTATGAAAGAAACCTTCTAGTTGCAGCTTTTGTAGGGTTAGTCTGTCAGCAGATAAAGAGAAGTGTTCATCTGACACTGAGGCGTGACAGTAAAAAGAGAGAATGACTTAATAAAATACACAGTTTTCATTTATTATGAGCAAATTTCATGGAAAAGTTTACACACAGTCTAAGATATTTAATTAATTGAAAGATTCAGGACTGAGAACTATGGAGGTCAGAAGAGCTAGATGGTCACTATAACACTATATCTTTGCTTTCAATTCTATAGATCTCAGGTCTTCTTTTTTAAGGCCCATTATTATAGAAATAATTTAAAACCTATAGCAAATGCAATTAAAAATGTTTTTATTCATCACCACCAATTCAGTAAGATAAGGTTTTGTAGTAGATAAATTTTTTTGTCTAAAACTTGATTTTTATTGTTATATATATTAAAAATTGTTTTATTCCTTTTGCTAGGCTTTTTCTGCCCAGTTATAAGGATGTATAAAGTGTCAGTTTTCTGCTATAGTAGGTAGAAATTTTCTGCTCTTGTAGTCTACTGCCAGTGGTGCAGCTACTGGCAGTAGATAATGTTTTAAGCATTTGCATCAGTGAGCACATTTTACAGGCACTTTGAGCAATCCTACCATGCATTTGAAGGAAACATTGTGTCTCTTTTGACCACAAATTGAATTTACTTGCAGGTCTCCATTTTATAAAATATAAAGAGATTTCTGTCAAATTCAGTTTAGTGCTTTAAGCTCTCTCTTCCTAAGACGAACTGATAACCCTTGCTTTCATGTAAAAAAAAGGAGGTTCAGTATGGCATATGGATACTGGAGGGAGCAAGGATTGACCTGTAGAATTGTCTTTAAGTTTTCAAAACTACATAGAATTCCAACCCAGAAGTTGGTAGGACTTTTTT
>WEKY01017103.1:0-17965 GCA_013390045.1 Picathartes gymnocephalus | reverse complement strand
TTTTTTTTGCATGATAAATCTGTCTATTCCCCTCTTAGCCCATTTTAAACATTATATTGTTCAAACCACCTGTCATCTACTGTCCCATTAGGTGCTGTGTCATGAATAGTAAAGTTCTGGCAGATCCAGTGCTGAGTGCCATTTTTCATCTTCTCCCATAAAAACTGACAAGGAACAAATACACTGAGAAAGGAGTTTAAGGATATGGGAAAGTTAATTTTGTTTTAATTTTGGAGGCTATCATTAATAGCTTTTTTTACGGGGACTCTTTTAGCTATGTGCAAGCAGTGCTTACCAGGTCTAAGAAACTGCAAAAATGGCAATGGTAGCCTAGAGAAGAGGGAGTGGCCACATTGGAATTTTTTCAGTTCTTGGAGTATATTAGAATAGGCATATTAAAGACATAATATATTAAAAAAGGCAGTATTCTTGGTTTGTATAGGATGTTGCAGAATGTTTTGGGTTTTTAACTATCCTTGTAAGACAAACCTCTGTGCAAAATGCTGTCTGTTTTTTGTCCATGATGATTTATTCCCTGGAAAAAAGCCCAATGTATTGTCACAAATTAGTGAGATTTCAGTGAACAATGAAGAAACAAATAGCTTTCCATGTTTTTGTGTGCCCCGCAATCTCTGGTCTAGTGGTGTCAGAAGTTTATGGGTCCACTGCTTTTCCTGCTTCTTAGAGCACTAGTGGTCTTTTTAAATTCTGCCAATCCTGTATCTAGGTCTGTCCTCTCTCTCTGTGTCCTGCAGGGGTTTTGAAGTTCCATTCCTAGGAAGATTTATTTGTGTAATCCTATATATAATTAAGATTTTTGTGTTTTTACAGTTGGGTAGTGTCAATCATAACTTGCTTAAAGTTTATGGATCTGGAAAAGCATCACAAAAACTTTAATATATCCTTATTTTATAGGTAGGGAAACTTTAGGATCAGAAACACTCCTGAAGCTATTTAAGTCACTTGTTCGCTGTAAAAAGGTGCGTTTCCTGTCGCAAGTTACAAATTTAAAATTCTTTAGCTTATAGAATTAAAACTGCTTCTCATTTAAGTTAAAAAAGAAATGTGATCTAATTTTTTTATTAACTAAATCTGTTCATAAGTATTTTTGCTGTGCCTTCTGAAATCTGCAAAACCTTTTGTGCTCCTTGATAAATAACATCTGTATGTGAAATTCACATGCATCATGACTTGTGATCCTTTTTTGTCAAACTGGGTTTTGCAATGTAGATCTTTAACATGAGAGCTTAACTTTTATACTCTGAAAATAAAACTACTTGTAAAGTGGACTCCACATAGTGTTTCCATTCTGTAGCAGAGAGTAGAGTTCCTGCTTGAGTTCCTGGCTCTAATGTAAAGAGAATAGGGAGAAAACAAAGGGATCATGTCAGCAATTCTCAGCTAACCCAGTAAACAGAGATGGAAATGTCAGCAGCTTATCAGCCAGGAGGGATGAATCACTTGTGTCCCTGTCTGGGGAGAATCAGGATGGAGCGAGCTGATTTACCTGAGCATGTGCCCAGAGGTGCTGTCCTGGAAGGGAAACTGGATGTTGGCTAATAGCCATCAAGTTAACCTGTAATCTTCTCAGATGGTACCGCAAGCAAATCGGTTGTCTAAGAGAAGGTGAGGATAGCAGAATGATAAAATCCAAACATAAGTTACACTAAGGCAGAATTCTTCAATAACAAAATGTATATGATTTAAAGAAATATCTGTTAATACATAAAGCTGTTCTACTGGTGAAAAAATTACTGGAGTCAGGCCATTTGAACTCCAGTGCATGTAATCTTATGTGCATGATAATACATTGAATCCAAAGAGATGTTTCTATGTATGGGATTTTTATAAAACTTCTAATTCTTGCTATTTTCTGTTTCTTGAAGGGGTTTTGATTGCTATTTTTTTTTCTTTTAGGATTCTAGTAGTAATTCTAATAACTCCTCCTTATGAGAGTAAAAGAAATTGTGTAAATCGTAGTAAATAGAGTGATTTTACAGGGCTGTAGCTCTTATGCAATTATTCTGAGATTGGGCATTAGACTTTGCATCTATTACAAGATTATGATATTGAAGAGAAGAGTATGCAAGCCATATTATCTCATTGTATTTTAAGAATTTAAGAGGAATATCTTCTGCATGTAATAGGTAGATGATAATCATATTGCTTCAGTATTCAGTCGGATAAGTGTATGTGAAGCACAGTTTTCATTTGTCATTATTTAAGGTCTAAAACTGTTCCTTTAATTTTTTTTTTTTTTTGGTCTTTTTGTCTTATAACTTTGACTTTTTCAACTTCTTCTCTTTGCTTCTTGAGTGAGTATGATGCAGGACTATGCTCCAGGCTATGAGAAATAGGTCTGTGTTACTGTTGGCCAAAACCAGCCACACAGAATCTGCATGGGAATGTTCCACTGTATTAGAAGCATCTCATTGACATTTACCTTTGGGTGCTTGTATTTTACATATTACTGATTTTTTCTCTCTGTATCTCAGAATGTCATATAAGCCTATTAGAAGACTCTGCAAGACATTTGATGTCAACACTGTTACTTCGATCAAATAAACCTGTATTCAGAAAAAAGTGATGTTTGGCAAGACTTAGTTGTCCTTAAGCTGTTTCCATGCTGATCAGTTATTTTACCAACTCCAATTCTAAACTGCAGTCTTTATTTTCTCTTCTATGATTTTACCCAGTATCAGTGTCAAAGTAAAAGCATATATTGACATGTCTGTTGTCTTTCATGCTTTGAACATGCTTTGTATTGATAAGAGGAAAAGGTCTGAGTAGGTGGAAATTAAAAAAATAAAGACATGACAACAATAAGAAGACTGAATTTAAGATAAATATAAGGAGCAGAAAGCACATAAATGTATAGTAAGGAAGCAATAATATTTCTGTGCTAATGGCAACCTATTCTTCTACATGCCTTTAATGCACCAAGATCAGATATTTATGTAATCAGATAATGCATTTGTACTTTTGATATCTACGTTTTAAATGTATGTTCACAAAGAATGGTAGTACATACTAATTTTAAAAGTGTGTTGGTGTCCTGTGACTACTCTTTTTCCCATCCTTCATCTTTATCATTTATTCCTTTTGTGAATGCTATAGTCTGCAGAAGCAGAAATCTTGTGTTTATAATATTGAGCACTTGTCTCTAGAATGCCACATTTTGTCATGAAAATAATTTATATGCCTTACATAAAACAAGTAGACATTCCATGGGGAAAGTGTAGAACATTTTTTTGTGTAGATATTATATATATGTGTGTAATACATACATTTGGACTCTGTACACAGATGGAAGTAAAGAAAACAAACAGTGTCAGCCAAAAGTCTGAAGTCCTGCAGAGGAGCTGGTAACTGGATACAGTCCTGTTTACTTCAGCATTTGTGCTTTAACTAGAAAGCCATCCTTTAAAGCAGTGACAGGGATGGAGCTAAATTTACTCAGTATAGTTTTTTTAGTATAATGTATATTAAGTTCTTGCACCTTTGTCTTCCAGAACAGTTTTCAAGACATGAAGAAGGATAGATTACTTGGGTCCTTTAGCTTCCTTTTAAAATGGGTGCTGTAATGCCCTTTGGTTCTTTGGCAGTTTTTCCCGTGTTTTCCTGAGTTTGGTTTACAAGCTCTTTGGAACAGAAATTATTTTGCTCTGTATCACCTTTCTGCTTGTAATAAGCATCATTTTCAATAAATAACAGTAAATCCTAGTTAAATAGTAAAAGAGGCAAATACAATGAAAAAGAAGTTGCTATCAGAGGAAAACAGGAATGAGTTTGTCTCTGTTAATACTGATATTTGAAAGTCACCTTCCATGTGGAGTGTTTGTCTGTTGCAAGATCAGTGTCTGGATTTTTAATGAATTCCATACAATAATACACAGGTTGCTTATTCAACAACTCACAGCTTATCTCTTACTTGAAGAATGTCTTGTGAAATTACACTTTCTGTACATAGTTTATTATTTGAAAGGAATTGCCCAACCTAATCTCCTGAATTGCTTACCCACACTATTCTTGTATATATTTGCGTGTTTTAGTATCTGTCTGTGATTTGTTTTATTCTAGAAAATATGGACACTAATTATCTACTGTTATTTTGAGTTCTGATATGGCTTTGTATTAAATATTAGTTAATGTGTAACTCGTTTTTTTCACAGAAATTCAAGGAAAATAAGAGTTTGTACTTTCACACTTGTTTAAATTTTAATTGCCTTTTCAAGTAACAAACAAGCTTCAAGCTAAGACTTGCAGATGTTGAAAACTAGGTCATCTTGTTTATGCACAAACTCTGCTTGCTGTACTGCAGAGTGATGGTCTATAAAAACACATTGGAAGGATTTTCCTAGGATTAGACAAGTCAATAAGCATTTTACAGTATCCTTATTGAAAGTTGCCATGAAATAACCATTATTTTTTATCAGTTATTGACCTATTGTAATTCGGGGTTTTGCTTAATCAGATTTACTTTATTCATCCAGAATATGATAGTTAATTTTTCAAGAGACTCTTCACTAAAAATGTAAGCCATGGAATCAAAGACTGGTATTTAACCATCACTGATCCCGTGCTTTCCATAGTTTGATCTCATTTGTAGGGTACCTTTACACAGGTCACCACAAAGAGAACAGTTGTGCAAGACCACCCAATCATACATGGCCATTACACAGCCGTCTTTTTAGCCATGAAATTAATTCAGAATGTGGTGATTTAAAGATCCTTCCTTCTGTCACTTCATGTTAGTCAGACCATATGCCATCAGCCATTCGGTTTGCTAAAGTGGTGCATAAACAGGCCAACAGTTTTTCTCTTCACTGCAAAATCTTATATTTGACCATTAATCAGAAGTAGAGGATAAGTGGTAAAATGGTGATATCGCAACTACACATGAAAAAGATCTTTAGTGTCACAGCAGCAGTTTGTACGTACTTTACAATGATTTTTAGATTTTAGCTGTCACTGATTGAGAGAGTAAAAAATTTCAGGATTACATATGGTAAATTAGTGTTTGGAAAATAGTCTGATTTTTTTTCTTTTTCTGTTTTTTTTTCTTTTTTAATTACATTAATTTATTATGTCGTTAACTCATTATTTATAACTGTATTGTTATTTCTTTCAAAGTGACCAAGTTTCTAGCCTAGAGTGTCTGTCCGTCTAGAATTACTACCATATCTTGGGTAATATTCCTCTGTGGTTGCTTCTTTTGGACTTACAGTACTCATTGTGTATGTCTTATTTACCAGATGGTAGGTTGTATTTGTGTCTCCTGTTTTTCATTCAGAAATCTTTAGGTAGTTTATATACAAATACAAGATGCTAATTTGTCTGTAATAAATTGCATGGTTGATAATAAAAAAGTGTATTGTGATACATACCCACAAGATGGCAGATTAACTTTAGCACATATGACCTTTAGCATTTGTTGAATGTCGGGTTTAGGCATGATTTTATGTTTATTGATGACAGAAAGCCTCTGTTTGCTTGTTAAATGGGTATTTGTTGGAAGGAAAGTGACTATGGACAGAGTGCATCAGCACCTTGCCTTTGTGCAGTTGTAAGGATTAGTCAAAATTGAACCAATTAGTATCTGAGAGCATGAAGCACTCCTAATTTCTCCTGATGTTATCAAAACTATGCCTTTTCTGCTAGTCATGTTTGCTGTTTACAAATGAGGTAATAAATGATGGAAGAACATCCGATGTAATCTTCTCCTATGACAAGGTGTCTCAGTAGAGGGGGGAGAAGCTGAGGATATAATCTACTTAGGCATTACTGAAGCTTTTGACACTGTTTTCCACAGCATTATCCTGGAGAAACTGGCTTATTCTGACTTGTACTCCTTTTGGTAAAAAACTGGCTGGGTGGCTGGGCCCAGAGAGTGGTGGGGAACAGAGTTAAATCCTGTTGGCTGTAGTGTTCCCCAGGGCTCAGTACTGAGGCCAACACAGTTTAATATCTTTTTTGATGACCTGGGAAAAGGGTCAAGTGCATCCTCAGTCAGCTTGCAGATGACACCAAGTTGGATGGGAGTGTTGATCTACTTGAGAGCAGGAAAAATCTGCAGGGAGATCTGGGCAGGCTGGATTGATGGGCCAGGGCCAATTGCCTGAGGTTCAGCAAGGCAAAGAGCCAGGTCCTGCACTTGGAGCAGAACCACCCCAGGCAGTGCCACACGTGTGGGACAGAGTGACTGGAAATCTTTTCAGGCAGAAAAGGACCTGAGGTATATTGATTGACAGCAGCTGAACATTAGCCAGCTGTGCCCAGGTGGGCGAGAAGGCCAATGGTATCCTGGCCTGTATCAGCAATAGTGTGACCAGCAGGACCAGGGCACTGCTGAGGCCACAAGTTGAATCCTGTGCTCAGTTTTGGGCCTCTCTCTCCAAGAAAGACATTGAAGTGCCGGAGCATGTCCAGAGAAGAGCCAGCCCACATGACTATATCCATAAGAGATCCAGCTGTCTAGTAGTTCTTGCCCATATAGGAGTTTAGAAGTCCGGCCCAATTCAAAAGTGCAGCCTCAGAAAACCTATGTACCATCTCTGATGATAAATCTAAACCACAAAACAGAGAATTCTGCAGCTTGCTTTTTAGTCCTCACCCTCCAATGCATCCATTTCAGGGAACTTGCTGAACACTGCAAATCCTTACCAGTCTGCCTTGCTTTCCTGGGGAAACCCAGTGTGCTGGGAAGATAAGAGAAAGGAGATACTCCCACTGTGTCTTGCCCAGTGCAAGCTCAGCCTGAGGTAGGGGCATGCAGCCACATCTGAGAGCTGTCAGGTGCTGCCTAATGCATGTGTAACCTGAGGTATAGGCTAGATGTGTGGGATAAGGACGAGGAAATACTCTGCTCCAATTCCATTTAGGCTGTCTCCTTTCTTTGCTGGGGTGCATTTCACCTGCTTGTTTCATTATGTATAATGTTTGCCGCCTCCCTTCACTGAGTGTTATTGTGCTAGTACTTTAGCCAATTTCTCTGTGATTTTTGGTCAACTGGTGTGTGGAGTCAGTACCAAAACCGGCAAAATGCTGCAAGTTGGACATTGTTAACAGCAGGTCAGCAGTATGTAATAGTCTGTGTGCCTTTACATTGGAATAAAAGCAACGTGTTAACAGTTGCAGCATATTTTAAATTCTGTTTCTGCAATGTTGGCATTTGCAGCTTTTGGTCATAAAGCATCCTTTTTTATGATTTCATGACTAAAATTGCATTTTGAAGAGTGTGAAGCATGTTAATTCATGTAGATTTTCAAGCCACTTTGTTTTATTGATTCATTTGCACAAGCCATTATTAATAAATCTGGAACTTTCTTCAGATTTTATATTTTGAAAAGTATTGTCATTTTCTTTTGTTTCTATTTGAATCAGGCTATTCAGAAATGTGCTGTATGCATTCAGCAGCAGGAAAACAAAGCTTTGCATTCTGGCTCATTGCCTCCATTGCAGGGGCAGACAGGTGGTGATGTCTTGTCACCATGACTACATACAGCCCTTAGGGAGGGCTCTTGTAAGATGATAGTAATTCCTGAATGGGGGGAAGGGCATGAAGATATTCTCCTTCTAGCTGTGGGTTCTTTTATATGGGTTACACATGATTACATGTCTACCCTGTCTACCCTATTATGTGCGTGTGTGCTCCCTGAAGTGCAGGAATGGGAAAGAATCGATCACTGCAGTGTGACAGAGGCTGTTTGCATTTGCCATTTAAAATCTTTGCATGGATTGGAAAGGCAAAAGGACAATCGCAGTTGGACTGCCTGAGCTTTTGCATTGTACTGACCAAAGGTTTTCCCTGAGTCAGGTACTTCAGAAGGAAAGGTATACCTATATGCTGAGATAAAAGCATATTAATACAGCAGTGGTTTAGGGCACTGGTCTGAATAAGAAGGGAGAACTCTGTGGCTATGACCACTTCTAGCAGCAAAAAGTAGACACACATGGTGGGAAATGTTAATGAGAATAAATGGGAAAAGACTTTCAGCTCAGTCTTCCCTCAGTATATCCCAGCAACTTAGGTAAGCAGGAATACAAAGTTGGGCTTTGCTTAGGACACACAGATTTTTGCTTGTGAAAGAGGTGTTATAACATTTTCAGTGGTGAAATATGGTGTAACTTTGTCGATGTCATAGCAGAGAGATGTGATTGCATCTTCTTTGGCTTCAGATTCAAGTGGGTCATGAAAGTGCCACCTAGTGAATTGCCAGTATTTTCCTTCCACATGCTTTGTGTGCCCTGACCTGGAGTGGCCTCATTTAAGCTTCTTCAATCTGCCAAGACCACAGCTGGAGCTGGAGTTGCTGCAGGATACTTGTCCTTTCCACTCCTCCTTTGCAGCAGCACAAGTAAACACCTCTGCTACAGGAGGAAGTGAAGTGCTTGATTAAGGAGTGGGAAGCTTGAGAGGTATGTAAGAGAGTTACCATAACCTCAGAAAAGGTAAAGGACTGTCAGTCTTGAAGGGTTCAGAACAAGGTAAATGAAAGCTGGGAATTTTTGTGGTTTACATGAGTGAAATTTTATTTTAAGGACCATGCAGCTGTCACTCTGTATGTCTACACATAATACCTGGTGAAGATGGGTTGTGGAAAAGAGTTTGTTATCTGCGACATTATTAGTATTATTCAGTGTTGGAGTTTGCAGCCTCAAGTTCAGCCAGGAATGCTGTACACAGACAACAGGAAGATGTCCCTGTTTCAAATTAATGTAGACTGACATAAAGAAGGAGAGTATAGAGCTCTAGGAGAGTGAAGATGGAAAGAAATCCTACCTTTTTAATGGGGAATTAATTAGAGTGATTTGGCTAAATGGAAGAAAGGACTCCAGTCAGTGCTCCCTTGAAGTGTAGAAGTCCCCATGTTAAATGAGAGTTGCTATCTGGATCTTACTTTCCCAAGGGGAGCAGCTCTGTGTATGTTTTCAGTGGAGCAGTGATGAGCTGCAGAGAACAATTGTTCTCCTTTGTACTCCATCTTCAGATGAAGCATTTCCTTCACTCTGCTGTTTGTTCCTAATGATTCAGGAACAGAAAAAAGCAGTGACCTAGAAAATATAGGAATATCGTTTTACTGTAAAATATTTACAATCTCTAGCTTCAGTTAGACAAATTCTGCAGAGTGTGGATTGGGAACAGCCAAGCCAGTAAACAGCATTGTCAGTTACATATTTTAAT
Source organism: Picathartes gymnocephalus (assembly GCA_013390045.1). Lineage (NCBI taxonomy): Eukaryota > Metazoa > Chordata > Aves > Passeriformes > Picathartidae > Picathartes > Picathartes gymnocephalus. Next base: position 8,781 of record WEKY01017103.1, on the reverse strand, counting down.
CTGAAGCAAAACAAAGAGCTTGTATATTCTTGTATATATGAACAGTCTGTAAAATAGAATTGTTAGAACAAGAGATACAGGCTCACAAAATCACTTTGAGAATTTACTACCCAGCCATCAAACTGCCCTGCCTGTTTCATTAACAGCATAAATCACCTAGCTAAAAAACTTTGCATGCTATGGACAAGTATTCTGGGCTTAACTAAACAATGAGGAGCTTTATATTTTAGTTACCTACTAAATTTTAGGACTTGTTTTTCATGACAATCATGAAGACATACAAGGTGTCATTGTCAGAGTTGTGGTGAACTTGGATCACAGTATGAAAATAGGCTAATCATGCTGGATCTAGGAACTGAGAGTTCCCCTATAGGGCTGCCCAATGGAGGCCAAGTACCCCTTACAGATATTTACACTCAGTATATATTTCCATGTATATGGGCAGCAAGCAGGATGTTGTTTCATGTCCCCAGAACTCTTGAAATTCTGCTGCGTGTGAGGAACCCAGAGGGCATGGTAGAGGATGCAGGTGATTGAAATACTACTGCTGCCTATTGCACAACCAGGATGCACCAGGTAATCTATTCTCATTCTTTGGTAAAAAAAAGAAAAAAAATAGTATGCTAAATGGAGCAGTTAGAGATTTTAAGGCTAAAACATATAATTGAAAATACACATGTAAATTAGATTCTAGGTTAAAATGCTGCATTATGAAGTGAAGATAACAGTAAAATAAAAATCATTGCTTGTCCTAATTTCTGAACAAACTCTGCAACACATGAATTAAGGATGTGCCTGGTGCAGATGGGAGATGTTAGTAACATCCTTTCTACACAGCACACATTCATGGAAGTAGCATATGCTCTGCCACTTTTGTCTCTTGTCACTTTCAGAGTTTGAAAAGAATGTGCTGTTCCCTGGGCTTGCAGTAGCAAAATCCCATCCAAAGAGTAAATGATACCTATGATACATGTCCTACATGTTCGGATCTGACTACATCAATTAAAACTACTATCCCTTTCACCTTCTGTATATTTTTGTGTTTATGTATTTCCTTTAATGTTTCTTAGTTGAGAGAGAGAATTTATACAACTTTCCTATTGAATGCTTTCACACATTTCTCAGATCTTTCTCTGCATATTTGCATGAAGAGGTAAGATAAGGCCTTTGATATTCCGCAGAGATAAAATCTGTTATTTTTTTCTGGGTCAATCAATTTCCTTCCTCAGATCAGAGCTGGGATCTCTGAAGTGTATACCAAGACTGAGCTTCCTGCAGTCATAAAATTAGACCCATCACTGTCTTCCCCTGTAACAGCAACAAGAGGAAAAACTGAAGAAGTGTAAATTTTTATGGCTGTTCAATTCAGTCAATCAGGTCCAAATCTCTGGGAAAGAAATTCATAGTACAAGTTAGAGTGTTTGTGTGACATAATTAAAAAAATCTGTGGATGTTATCTGTGAATATAGCTGCTGTTATATGATATGTTGTTAAACTGCTTCTTTTGGTTTGCTGGATGTGGTATCACTGCATTTGGCGGAGGGAAAAAATGACATGACCCACTTCGATTTAGGATGACCAATTTCACTCATTTAGAGTGTACTTTGCTTGTATTTCACTGTAATCAAGTACCTGGGGCTATGCCTTCTGAAACCAAACCAAACACTTCTATATCAAGAAAGTGGTAAGGCAGAGTGTTTGTGATCCATGTACAGACTATTAGGGCTTTAGAATAAAGAGTAAATATCCTTGGGATACTGAAATTCCTGTTATAGCTATAGAAAAAAAAAAAGTAATGCTATATAAGGTCTGGTAAGGGCTTTTTATATTTTTTATGTGTGTTTCCTGTAAAAATACTTTTTGGGGATGATAGTGTTTTCCCTGTTACCCCTTAATGTAGGTTATGAGAAAAAAAAAACATTAAGTGGCTTTTATTATACAGGAAATGTACTTGAAGTGTGGGAACGAATGCCTGCTTTACTGCTATAAATTGTTCATGATATGTCTTTTCATGTATGCATCAAGCATAGCACTTGCTGCAGAGATGCATGTGATTTGTCTTCTCTCCTGAGAGATGGTAATTGGCTTCAGTTTACTTAGGCTACTGCAGTGCAATTTATTTTCTTAGCTTAGCCAAGTCTCATGTTGAAGTATGTTTTCTTCTATGAGGGTGAGGTATTTAATTTGTAAAGTGGTGCAGGGTATGTGTTACATTACAAAGATGAAGCACATCCCTGCTCTGTGGTGTTTAGTGGAAACAGATCACAGTCCTTCACCATCCCCTTTTACCTTATCTTGTCTTATTATTAAATTGTACATGAATTAATCATGATCTTTTAGAAAACATCCATTGTAACTAGCTTAGTAATTTCAGCACATGACTAATGAACTCTGCTTGCTATTTGCTTTGTCTACTTATAATTATTTCTGTGGTTCTGAGCTTCACTCAAATGGTGTTTTTTGTCTTTTCCAAGGCTTATCTTTTTCTAGATAGCCAAACATTCTTCAAAATGGCAAAAAATAGAAAATAATACAAACTTATTTTAAGTGTAAGATTTTGTCATTAGTCCAGTAATCTTTCCTGCTCAGATTTCTTTATGCTTTTTCCATTTTATCTGTCTAGATGAGATGAAGAAGATGAACATAAAAATCACAACAAATGGCACTTCAAGAGAGTTAAGCTCTGAAATGTAAAAATCTTTACACAATTGTGACATTTAATGTAGCAATAATAATAATGTATCATGTCAGTCATATACTAGTGAGGAACCCTCTGGGCAAGGATTTTCCTGATTTTTTTAATTGCCATCATGATTTCACCTTCCGAAGGATTTAATTTTTTTTTTTTCAGTAAAGTACTGTATGCAGTATATAATGAAACAAGAAGTGTTGAGTACTCACCATTTTCTTTAATGCATTAATGAATTTCACAGTAAATACATGTGACTACTCAGGATCCTAACTTCCCATAATGGCAGTCCTGCTTGTCTTTATTGTGGCCAGTCTATTCCATCTTGGAGGAAATGGTTGGGGTTTTTTTCCACCACACACTGGTCTTTTCCTCCTTTGTTAAAATTACTTCAGTGCTGAATTAACTTCAGTTAATTCTGCAGGCTTGTTGCTCTTTTATGACTGTGCACGTTAGTACTGCTGCATTAGCTCATGTGAGGCACTGGGACTTCTGGGAACACTTGCTTGGGAACAGCATTAAGCTGTGCTGCCCTATGAATTAATTTGTAATGTACTGAACAGGAATATGTCTCCTTTCTGGGCATCCATGTGGAAATTTTTTGATCTGAAAACTCATTAAGGAAAAGTACCAAGTAATGAACTTATACCAGCAGAGTGACTTAGCTCTACTGTCAGCATTACTAATGCTTTTTGGCAATACCTGATAGATAAGAAGTTTAATACAGAGTGGAAGGCATTTTGTCTGTGGTTGGACATGTTGAATATTCACCTGGACATGGATCAGTATAATCATACAGTGAGAATTTTAGGAGCTAATAAAATAAGGGATCCTCCTTGGCTGACTGGGAACAAAGGAGGACGAACAGTGGGGAAGGACTACAAGCACAGTATGGTAGTAATATAAAACTATGCTTGACTGGAATAGCTGTCACAACTGGGTTGCTGAGTAGCATGTGGAGAGTTCTTTCAAGTGGGATTTCCATTCAAATGCATTGGAAGCATGGGAGTGGACTAATGTGAGGTTTAAATTATACAAATTCAACTGATTTCTGTGTAAAAAGGAATAGGTAGGAGGGATAGACATTTTTCACAGAAGCAGCAAAGGGTAATTAGGAGGACATGCATGCCCTCAAAGCAGTGAGCTTATTTTCAGTCCAGGCTGAACCAAGACTCTCAGCCATTCCTTCTAGTCCACGCCAAAAGCATTGTCAGTGTTTTTGCGCATCCATTGCTTGGTAGTGAAGATGGATACAATAACCTTACTTTTACAGAGTACTGTAAGGGACTCCAGGTTCCTGAAAATGAATGATGAACTGTCATTCCTCATCAGAACACTTGCCAACCTGTTCACAGAGCAAAAGTTCTGCAGATTTTAGGTGCTGATTTGAATAGGTAATATGAAAAAATAAGAGCAAAATGAAATTGTTAGATTGAAGTCAGGAACCAAAGAAGCAGAAGAGCTCCAAAAGTCTCTGGAAGTAAATTGAATAATTTATAAGGTTAGATGAGTTAGTCAGAGGAGCAGTGGAATAAATAATGTATGTAACTTTGACTTCAAGGATGTACATATTGACATTAACACAAGTTAGAGGATTCTCTTATTTAGGCCTGCAGGCCAGATGTTTGTAAGTATGCTCAGACAACTAGGGAAAGCCATGTCTTGAGCTTTAACCCTGTTTTCTAAGAGGGCCAGAGACCAGCTCCAGGATCCAAGGGTATGAGCAGGCTAAACAATTCTGCATGTTCTTAGTAAGGCATTTTTCTAGTGCACAGAAAGCCATTCATGTAAGCACACAGCTGGATAAGCACACCATGTTATGAGTGAACAGCTGGCTCACACGTTGGGTGCAAAGCGTTGTAATGAATGGGATGACATAAGGTTGGCGACCTGTCACTAGTGGGGTTCAACAGGGCTCCATCTTAGGCCCTGTTTTCTTCAACATCTCATAAATGACTTGGATACAAGACTGGAAGGGATATTAAGGAAGTTCACAGATGATACAAAACTGGGAGGACTTCTTGACTCCCTTGAAGTCAGGAAGGCCCTGCAGAGAGACCTCGACAAATTAGAGGGCTGGGCAACCACCAACCATATGAAGTTCAACAAGGGAAAGTGCTGGATTCTACACCTGGCATGGGGTAACCCTGAATGTACAGACAGACTGGGGAATGAGGTGCTGCAGAGCAGTGCCACAGAGAGGGACCTGGGGGTCCTGGTCACTGGCGAGCTGTGAGTCAGCAGTGCCCTGGCAGCCAGGAGGGTCAGCTGTGTCCTGAGGGGCATCAGGCACAGCATCACCAGCCAGACAAGGCAGGGGATTGTCTTACTCTGCTCGGCACTGGGGAGGCCTCACCTTGAGTATTACATGCAGTTTTGGTCACTGCAATATAGGAAGGGTCTGAAGCTATTGGAAAGTGTCCAAAGGCGGGTAATGAAGATGGTGAAGGGACTTGAGGAGGCTAGGGCACTTGGTTGAGCCTGGAGGAGACTGAGGGGAGACCTCATTACAGTTAGAACTTTCTTGTGAAGGGAAGAGAAGGGGCAGCACTGATCTCTTCTCTGTGGTGCCAGTGACAGGACCCAAGGGAATGGCCTGAAGTTGTGTCAGGGGAGGTTTAGGTTGGATATTAGAAAAAGGCTCTTCACCCAGAGGGTGATTGGGCACTGGAATAGGCTCACCAGGGAAGTGGTCACAGCACCAAACCAGAGTTCAAGAAGACTTGGACAATGCTCTTGGGCAGGAGTTGGACTCAATGACCCTTGTGGGTCCCTTTCAACTCAGCGTTTTCTATGATTCGGTGAAGTATGGCTTCCTTATTGCATGCTAGTCTAACTCAGAGACAGCTGCAGCAACTGCTGATGCTCAGTGTATTCAAGATTTTAATACACTGTAGTGTTACAATGTTCCATCAGTTATTTCATGTTTATATGAGCAATTTAATACTTAGCCAAAATATGGTTAATATGGCATAATATCCACAGAATAAGGAACACTGAAAACATGCTAGTGAGAAAACTCCAGGAATATTCTACTCACTGTTAACTTTGAAATATAATAATATATTTTGAATTCAATAATATGATAATGTGGTGTTTCAATGTCCTAAATCTTTCTGCCCTTGAACAGCTTGATGACATCCATATTAAGTCAAACCATGTTACCGTTTAACATCCAGATATTTTGGTTTTGAACACTACTTGTCCCAGCTGAGTGTCAATGTTATCCGTTACTTGTGAGATCAAATGAGATGGTATTTATTAATTTTGAGAATTACTGGAATAAAAAGAATCACTATACAACTAAAACCAACTTTTATCCGATGCCATGAGCCCCTTGGTTGAATGTTATATGGGACCAAACAAAAAAACTGCATTGGAAAGTTTGTTTGCATATTTAAGACTCATAAAACATGGGCAGCTTTGGTAGCAGTACTGAGCAGTGCCTTTATGGCTGAGAAGGGCTCTTGAGGGTTGAGAGGACATTCTGGGGCAGTATTGTGTAGGTGTCCTCTTATATTCCCAGACAATGTGCTGATAACAAAGAAGTAGAAATAAAAGGAGTTTGATCAAAGTTCCCAGATTTTTTCTGCTATAATTATTTTACATAGAAGTTAAAATGTGAAGAATAAGGTGTTTAGCTCTAGGGAAAAAGAAAGCAATTCTAATTTGCACCAAAGTCAGTTTTTATCTTGCTTTAACCAACAGAAAGTCAGAAACAAAGCAAAATGAACACAATTTAAAAAAAAGAAATCTTTATTTTTTGGCTCATATGTAATATTGTTTGTGTTGTTTATGATAATAACAATTTCCTGCATGCATTTCACCAACACATTACAAGTCAAAAGCATTTGTAAAAGAAAGATTCTACATTTAATGTTAGCTTGTGTATGAAACACAAAATGTCCTGATGTCCTCAATTATACAAATGTGCCATTTTGTTCTTGGGAAATATTTTATTTGTACAAGCCTAGTGCACTGTGATTCAAAAAAGAATAAGAGTAGACTATGTAAACAGACACGGCAAGATAGCAAGGATTTAATCAATTATGAGACTATCAAGGAACTTCTGAGTGCTAGAAGTTCGTACATTCCCCTAATGCCTTCCTTGCTATGTCCTGTAACTATTTGGAAACAAGCTGCGTTCCAGATTTACACAATTTACTTCACATTGGAATCTATGCAAATATATTATTAAAACAAGATAGTCTACAAATACTCACTTTTTTTTATCATAGTGTGATGATGCCAGTTTGGAATTACTGTGGTTAGAAAATAAGCCAAGTGAATGAGGAAATAAATATAAGAAACAGTGATCTAAACTTGAAGACATTTTTCTTATATACAGAATTGTTGCCAAATGGTATTTCTTTACATTATTTATATATGCTAACCACATTGTCAACAGATTTAACAGTTTGCAATATGGCCTGTACAGTCTGATTCTACACCATATAGCAGCCACTTCAAATTTAAAATGCAAAACTAAAAAAGCTCATAAATAGCTGCAAACTATTGCTTAATGATTTGAAAGAATGAGGTCTGGTTGGACAACTTGATTCACTTCATCACTGACACGTGGCTTCCTATAGTGGAGACTGTGGACAGTAGAAGGAGCAAGGAACAATAGCAAAAGCATTGACATGCATCAGTGATACTCTCCTAACTATCTATGACACAGAATACAGAATGTCCTGTTCAGCTCTTGCAAATTAACCATACTGTGGTACATATCTGATGCAATTCAATGTGGCAAAGCCAGGTAATTCTATGCTCAAATATGCACAACAGTATACTGTTAATATTTACATGGAAAAGGGTATTTTATGGATTCACTGGATGTTGGAGATAATGAGAGAAGACAGTAACCAAAGAATAGCCCAGGAAAAAAAGAAAGAAAGAAAACAAAAGAACTCACAGATATATTTTGGTGAAGCTATTTTTCTAGTGCAGAAACTGCACAATATTTTTCAAGCTGTAAATATTTTAACATAAACAAGAACTTGTTCATGTTTAATGATTCATATAAAAATAAGTCATTGCAGATTCCTGTAAATTAGAGGAGACTCTCCAGGCACATTAATCTGGATGCGCATAATCTGGATGCAGCCATAAAGTAGTAAGAATACCTCAAATTTAAGAGCAACCTAAAACATGGAAGTTCTTAAAATCTTCAGGTTTGTGCAACGTCTTATTTTTATTAATGCATGATTGACAAGTGCAGCATGTCTAAGCAAATCACTCCTATCTGTATTTATAGAGAATCTGAGAGTAGAACTCCTGGTTCTCATACCTCTTTCCCCAACATAAAACCTTTTACAAAAATAGTCACATATAATAGTAAACAACCTGTGAATTAAAAAATGATAAATACACTGATACAGTTTTTGTAAAAATATGACAAATGTGGCAGTTGCATTACGAACAGTGAAGAGAATTACTGTTCTAGATGTTGTGGAAATAAAGTATCCTTTTGCACTCATTTCATGCTCTGTCTTCTCTATGGAGCCACCTTTTCCCTTATTCTTAGCAGTGTCAGCTGTAGTGAAAACAGTAACCTCTTGTCAAGTTTTTTACCCTGATTAACAGAGTCACAGTCTGATGATGGAGGTTCACTGTTTTGTTATAGGCACTGACCTTAAGTATATATATAATGTATATATATGCACACACGCGCGCGCACACACACACACACATATATAGGTGTAAAAACTGTCAGTTTGGCATAAATCTCCTGCAGGAGTCCAGTTGATGATTTATTCTCAAAGACTGTAAACAAGTTGTCCCATTAACAAAATTCTTAGATCATTATTTTTTATTTTCCCTGATGTCTTTACCTTTGTAGTTCTTTTCTGCTTTATCTTTTTTGTATTTTTCTTTGTCTGGCTTTGTTACACTGTCATAAGAGGGTGGGGAAGTTGTAGAAGAACTCTCATCCATTTTTTCTGGAGTGGAGTTCCCTTTTAGTTTATCAATAATTATCTCTTTTATAATGTGTCCATCTCCTTCTTTGTTTTTATTTCTATTATATATACTAGACACCTGTTTAACTTTTAGCCTTAAAAGGTAACGTCTGTAAGCACGCTGAATGA
>WEKY01017101.1:30406-51248 GCA_013390045.1 Picathartes gymnocephalus | reverse complement strand
TATGCACTCTGTGTCCCTCAAAACCCTAAATATAAATGATAGTATGCACAACAGTCCCAAAGGACAGGTAAGTTTGGGAAGACAATCACCATACTCAAAGCATCCCCTCTTCTTCCTTCTTCTCCACCTTGTATGTACTGAGCATGAAGCCATTTGGTCTGGAATATCCATTTGGTCATTTTGGTCAAGGCTTGAGTGTGCAGCCAAGTTCAGATGCAAGGCTACTGTTAATTATATTGGAAGAAAGCTTTAGTCAGCTTACATACATTTAATAAACACGCCTTTTTCTACCCCACAGACCACACCCATTTTTACAAACAACTTACTAGACATCAAAAAATACATGAGTGTTCTTTCTTTTAATCTCTTTATCCATTCTACTATCTGATATTTAGTCTTTGTACCTAAATCAATATTGTTGTGCTAGCATGAGAAATTTTTGCCACATTGATTTCCCATAGCACTGCAATGTCACATTAGCTCAAGGTGAAGAAGCTCGTAGGATGAGAGCAATAATCAGAATAATAATGGAGGAATTGTAAACCAAATTGCACATAAGAAATTTAAATGTTTTGTTTGGGTTCTTGGGCTATCATAAACTTTGAGATCAAAACAAAAATGGTTGTTAACATCAAAGGCATTGTATCAAATCATCTATTTATTGACAAAATCAACATCCTTAAACATGTTAGTGTATGAAATAAGTGTTGGAACCAAACAAACTATTGTTTACTGGCATTAGCTGAGTCTCCTAATGCTCTGCATGATATTTTTCTTCAAGTGTTCTTATTCTTTCCTCTTAGAGACAATTGTATGTGGGTGGTTGGAGTAGGGAAGGAGTATGTCTTAATATTTCACAGACAAGAATATCCTGAGTCAGACCATATTTCTGACAGTGTCTAAAATGAAGGGTAAAAGCTTCCATTATTAACAACCAACTGCTTCTTTGGGATATAACTCCAGTTTTATATCTATGGTTTAAACCATGAATTCATCAAAGTAAAAGCAATCTTGTTGCTGGTTATAAAGAATGTGGCTTTGCTATCATGTTACCTCACAGTCAAGCTTGCACAAAAGTCTTTATTTATCTGATTATTCACACTGCAACATTAGCTTGAAAACTGGATTTAAGTTAGAAGAGCCTGGACACTGGTAAAGAGCTGTCAAAACGCAAGCTCATGGAACGTACAAGGCAAACCCTAACCACCAACCTCCATCTTCGCTGGAGCAACGCTGGCCACGTGCTGCTGTTCCTCTCAGGAGGGCAACATTCTGCAGAGGTGGATGTTCTAACAAAAGTTTTTCAACAGTTGTGTCCACATGGACAATCACAAGGATCAGTCAGTTAAAACACCTGAACTCATCTAATCAAAAATCCTCAAGCAGAGAGCAGTTGCATTATACTGCCAGAGGGCTTAGTTTGGCATAAGACTGATGAATTTAAGGTCAAAGTAACATTAATTAGGCAGCATGCACAGGGCCAAAATTTCTATTGACTGTTTTAAAATGAGGTTCAGTATTTCTTGATTACATTAACAACTACAATGGTGACTTGTTCTTATGCTTTTCTTGATTGCTCTTTGAAGTTAATTTAAATAATTCTGCATGTGAATTAATCTAAATATCCAAAGATAACACCATAAATATGGGAAGTACTGGAAAAAATCAGTGCATCACCTAATTATGTGTCTTGTTCTCCATGATGGTATAAGAACAAGTCAATCAGAGTTTTATTTTCTCAGTATAGAAGTTGTTAAACCATGCTTTGTTATCTATTTCTTTACTAATGATTTGTAACATTATATTGCTTTTTCACAATTTCTAGATACTAAACTGGTGCTTTTCAGTGCTGTGAATCATAACCCCATGATCTCACTACCGAGTGGTAATGGCCAGCTCTGAAACCATCATTTTACATATGAAAATAAGTCTTAATTTTTGTTTGATATCTATATATATAGTGTAGATAGATATTTGATATCTATCTACACTAAACATATTTTTTTATTTTATATCCCACTGAGTTTTATAAAGGATTTCATTCACTGACAATGGTCCTCATCTATATTACTAAGTGTCACAAGCAAATTTAATGACCTTAAAATTCATATTCCTTTCAAGGTAATTTGCAAGAAAATAGAATTAGGCCCATTTAAATCAGTATTTTTTGAACAAAATAATCCACAGTATTCTGGCAAGAGCATAAAAATTAAAGCAACAAGAGAAGGAATGCTTTGAATATTCTTCCAGAATCCAGCAGTGTACCATTTGAGGACCTTTGCAACTAGAAGTGAAGATTTTGTATTTAGAACTTCAGGATAAATATTTCTTCTATTAATATGTTTGCTTTCCAAATCCATCTAAATTTTCACCATCCACAGATTTCCTTAAAAAGCCCAGATTGCAATTACTTCTTCATATTTGAAAAAAGAATTAGAAAAAAATTTTATTGATCAAATTATACCTTTCTGTCAGTGATCAAAGAATATTTTCCTTGATTTTTCTTTTGGCCATGCCACTTCAAATGATTCACTGATATAACAAATCCTTTCCAGTTTTCCCTAGGTGAAAATCAAACTGTTTTTTTGAGATTTAAATTAAAAAATCTGTACTGTCTTTGCAGTGAAAAGCATTTATTTCAATGCTTTGTGTTTTGATAGTATCTCCATATCTTTCAGGGTAAGGATAATAGTCCTTGTAGTATAATTTGACATCCTATTGACATTCAGTTATTGTAAGAATCTTAGCAAGTATTAAACTCCAGTATGTGTGTTAGGTAACATGAAAGACAGGGCACATGGGCATACATGTGTGTATAATCATTGCAGTAAGGAATTTAATTTCAATAAGCTAACCACAGAAATTCACAGAAAAGCATACTAAAGCCTAGCATTTTTCTTTCAGCTCCTAGCATTGTCAGGACAGATGAAAACAACATGCAAATTGCTATAAATAATAGGGTAAACAGAAATTAAAATAATTGCATCTGACTTGAAAAACTAAAGAAAAGTTAAGCAACCCACATGAGTTCATAGGATTTAACACTGCAGCTGAATTCTACTTTCTGATTCTATGATCAAGTGATGCTGTCATGTTTTCTGTAATTATTATTATTGCCACTGTGTCAGAAAAATGGTATTGAATACTGAAATATTTGTAAACTTTGTTGGTTGATATCTTAATATAAATAATAGCTTCCAAAATAAAAGAATTGGATATGATTATCTTGAAATTGTCAGCTGTAGAGTGCAGAGAGAAAATGCGGCCCTGATAGATGCTCTGTTCTTAGGCATCCTGGAGTTCTCACTTCATAGGAGGGAAATAGATGAGACATAGTTCTGAAATGAACTCAATTGACCTTGGCAAGAGGCACACTAATGGCTCTGGGAGTAGAGAGCGGGGCAGGCTACTTAATCCTCAGTGTCAGAAAGCAATTAAATCTGCTAATTACCAAATTATGTGTTCAAATGCTCAAAGGCAAGCACAAGCAGTAATGATTAACCATTTTGCAAGGAAATTCTTCCCTCTCTCTCTCCAACTGTTCCTGGGTATTCCCAAAAGATAACATTTTCACACAGTAGCAACTTCAGCTAACTTAATGTCACATTAAATGACAATGATAGCCTTTGCTTTCTCCTTGGAGATGGTACATTTATGATCCCCAAGTGTCAGGCCAGTGTGAGACTGGACACTGTGTTTAACACAGTCATAACCACGATGGTAATGAAATTTAGATAAGTGAATTTATCATCAGAGCTACCACTGGGAAATGGAGAGGTAGAGCAATTTCTAGGGTCTTGCTTTTCAGTGAAGAGGTGAAAATACAAATAAAAAAGAAAAAGAAGAAAAAAAAGTTGAAAAATATTTCCTGGTGTAACTGTTAAAATAGACTACTAAACCTTAAGATATTGCAAAAGCCCAAGACTCTATAGAATCAGAATAAATGTTTGGGTTTTCACCTTCATAGAGGAGGTAATTTTTGCCAGAAAGTTTTTGCCATATTCTATACAAAGACAACTAAAGAAGAACTAAAGTATTCCCTGGGAGTCTTTTCTGACATCTTTCCCTAAACTCTAAGAACTCAGGCTGCTGAATCAAGAACATGAAGAGGTTATTGCAAAAGTCCAGTGCAAAGAATAAACCTGGGTTATTTATATGAAAGTTAATCTCTAAGTGTCAATAACAGGCCAATGCAACATCACCACAACAAACTCAGCTGCATTCTTTCCAAGTAATGCTGTTCCCTAGCAGATTTATTATCCTCTAATATATCACACCAGCAGGCTGCTGGACAGAGGAAGAGAAAAGGCTGCCCTAGAAACATTTGATTAGCCTTTAATTAATTTCTACTTTGCTGTGGAGCATCCATGTAGTCAGTGAGACTGCATAAAGAAAAAGCACAAAGGAACACAACTGAGGAATAGCCCCTGCATGTGTGTCAGCCTGTCACTTGGCTTGCAGATTCCTTTGAACCCTATGCTTTTGGGGTTAAAATAAAGAAAAATTAAATTTCCTGATTTTTACTAATTTACAATTTTTTTTTTCAACTAGAAGCATAACAAGTTGTTCAATAATGAAGGGTCAAAACAGTTTAAAAAATTTTGCAAGTAAAGAGTGCTGAACTACTTTGGTTTGACTACTTACTACATTGAAATTCATCTCCTGTATTCCTTGTGTCTGTTAGTTCAGCAAGTGTTGACAATTCAGAGTCTGCAGGACTTGGTATGCAGATGAGTGAAACTCCACTGTATGAAGCATAATTATAAAAGAAAACCTTCATTATCTCTATTGTGAAATATCCTGCCAGTTTGAGCATTTTTATTTTTTGTTAGTTTCCAGCTTTTTGGAACAGTGTTTTTCAACATTCTCTGCAAGATTTACTGTATGAAGAAAAAGACTACATAGAAATGTCATTTTTCATTACACTTAAGCCTCTATCTCTCTATCACCTCTATCACCTCTATCACTCCAGTCCACACAGCACACATCTATTCTCTGCAGCCTGTCTTTGCACTGCAGTTCAAAACACACAGTAAGTTCAAGTGAGTCTTTTGTGTTATCTCTGGTTTTCAAAGATACATAGGTATGTATTACACTTATAAATAGGTGTCATTAATCCTTTGAGACAAAACTGTAGAAACTCAGATATCTTTTATATGAATTTATGCTTCCTTTTCTTCCGCCTAGAGTATGCTGAATCTAAAATGGCTTTTGATAGGATTTAAAGTCACAGGTGCTTATGATCATAAAAATTGAATAAAAAACAAAACTTCATTACACTGTTGCTTGATTTTTAATATAAGTGCTTGATTGCTTTTTCAAAAATATGGCGAAATCATCACTGCTAGGAGCACATATCATAGAAACACAGAATCATAGAATGGCCTGGGCTGAAAGAGATTTTAAAGATCATCTAGTTCCAACCCCCTTCCATAGACACCTCTCCCTAGACCAGGTTACTCAGAGCTTCATCCAGCCTGGCCTTAAACACTTCTAAGGATGGGGCATCCACAACCTCTATGTGCAATGAATCATGCATGGAGTATGCAATACTGGAATGCAATGTGTTGTAGAGTCATATGAGAAAGTTATGTTTCATTTTTACCTCACAACAAGTTTCTGACAACTTACTCTTCTTACTCTTATAGGACTTACTCTTCCAACATTCGTTTTGAGTAACTTCTATCTGCCCAGTGACACAACACAGTCTTCTTCACATCCATGATGGAGCTTCCTACAATAGTAACAGATGGGAAGACTCAAGATTCATTAATATTATCTGTACTTAAAAATTGTGGAGCTTTACTGACTATTTTATAACCTTGATAGTGTTGGGAACTTTTTTTTCATGCCAAAAGTGATCCCTTCTTACACAATTAAATGAAATTTTAAAGAAGAATGGGAAGCTCTGGAACACAAGATTGCTATAAAAAATAATTGATGAAACCAAAATTTTAATCTACCATTTTAAAATTAACATGCTTTGATGATTTAATGGGTTTGTATAAGTAGATAAGTTTATTTTGGGAGAAGCACAATTTGTAAGTGGGTCACCTAAGAAAATATCCCTTCAAAATATTCAATAATTCTTAATATTTTTTATGTTTATAGATCAGTGATCTTTGTTTTTAAGTTCCATTAAGACTGTCAAGACACAGGTAGGTAATTCTGAGACAGCGTTACCTGTTTATATATTTTTCTAAATTTCTATTAAGAAAAGCAAATTTTGAACTTCTTTACTTCCTCAAGTTCTCACCTGGTAAATACATGTTTTTACTAATTCATATGGACTACTGTTGTAGCAAGATAACATTCAGTAACTGGAGGTAATAAATGTCCCTACATAAGAAATTATAGATACCATACATGGAATAAGTAACAAGTGGAGGGTCATCACGAACAGTTTAAAAAGGTTCAACTGTGCCTTTACCATTTTGTGTGATAAAGTTCATATATGTGCATCTTTCGTATATTCATCCAAGTGTATGCAACAGTGCCTTCTTTATTATCCTCACTGAACCTTTTCCAGAATTTCCTCCCTAGTTTCTCTGTTTTTTAAAATGTAATTTAAAATGCCTCTAGGTTTCACAGATAATAGGAGAATTATCTATATTTGAGAAGTATCTAGGCATAAAATTCTTCAGTACATTGTTAGACTTCCTTGTTTCTGCACTAAAACAGGTGCATTGACACAATTCTCGGTAGCATTTTTAAGTATCCAAAAATACAAGGAGCAAAAGTACTTTCTCAAAAAACATCCAACTCTCCTGCTTCTGCAAGTCTAGCCTCACTCACTTATGATGTTCCTGCAAAAAGTGTTAGCATGATCAGTGGATTGAAAACTTCTAAAATTGGTTGGAAATGCCATATAATCCTGTTCCCAGTTTAATGGGAAAGGAAAGCATTGAAGAGATTGTCCAGACTGAATTCAATGGAGGCCTTTCACATTTAGAGAGAGGATGCTTGGCAACAGGTTGCATTTCTCAGAGAAAAAGAAAATGGATTTTCATTCTCTAAATGCTTAGATGATGAAGATATTCCGTGTTTTAAATTAGCTCCTGCAAGTATTTTGCCCTATGAGCCAGTAGAACTCCACAGAAGCTTTTGTTGCTGCACAGTGAGGTGCCATAACAATGTATATTGTCTTTCAGTTTAGTGTGTGTTCTTTCTCTCAATGTGAATTATTATGAGACAGCAGTGGGCTCATTTTATCTGGGGTATCCTGCAGTTGCCTTCTGAATCACATTTTATTGGCTATGCAGAGAAGATGCCATTTAAAACTTTAATTGCCAGAGAGGGTTGTGAAATATTCTCTGAGATTTACTGCTTTCCCTTTGTGATGTACCTTCACAGCAAAGTGACCCCAGTGGTTAGGAAGCATATTGTATAAATGGCAATTTAATGAGGGCTTGGAGACTATGAGGTCCCCAAAGAACACTTCATTTTGAAATTTTCTTGTTATGGAGTATTTTATGAAGAAATCCTGGCAGGAATTCCAATGAAGATAACCTGGGTCTTTAGCCAGAGACATAGTAAAAAATGAAACAAAATTCTTAGTTAATACTGTAAACACTGGCAAACTGCATATCCATGAAGTCTAATCTTGCTGTTTAACTAAACTGATGAAGAGAGGCACTGACATGAAAAAAGATCTCAATTTTTAAGATGAAAAAAACCTGCATATTTTTTTAGTTATTGGCGAGACATCTAATCACAGTATTCATGATTCACAGTAATAATAATTCAGAACATAATAAGTATGTTGATAACTTTTCTGTTTTCAAGAATGGCATAATGCATAGTAGATGTATTACATACTTTAATACATAGGGTTTTTTAAATTTGAATTCTACTGCTAATCTACTGCATTTTCTGCAATAAAGCTAAACTGCTTTGCTCATTTAATTTCTTGTTAACTTTGAAACATAAAAATGACCATTTATATGTTAATATTGAGTATTTCACTACTGATCATTTTTAGGAAGAACTTGTTTTAGTGTGCTCAGGTCCAATCCTCTATTGATTCCACCATTTACTGAGATGTTAAACTGCTGTGCTCTTTTTGAAACAACTTCTGTTGTGGGTTCAAGGCAGCTAAGCCCCACACAGTTGCTCACCCCTCCCTACAGTGGGAAGGTGAATAGAAGCAAAACGGTAAAAGTAAAAAAAACTTGTGTAATAGGCAAAGCAAAAACTACACAAAAAAGCAAAGCAAAATAAAGGATTCATTCACTACACCTCATCAGCAAGCAGATGTCTAGCCATTTCCAAAGAAAGTAGGGCTTCATCCATGTGTAAAGGTTTCTGGTGAAAACAAAAGGGATAACTCCAAAAGTCTCTTACTTCCCCTTTCTTTTCCCTGGCTTTTATTGCTGGGTATGAAATCATATGATAAGGAATGACCTTTTTGTCAGCTGGGGGTTAACTATGCTGGCTGCATCTCCTTCCAGATTCTTGTGCACCCCCAGCCTACTTGCTAGCAAATTTTTATAAACTAACCAATTGTATTTACTAATATAGAAGAAATCTGTTTCTGAAATGAGGGCCAAGTGAGGTTCTTCAAAGAAAGGGAATGATGTTACAGTAAGTGAGTATATATGCTACATACCCTGAATATATTAAAGATTTTAATAGACAGTCACTCAGAGTATATGATCATTAGTGTCACAGAAACTACCTTGAAAACTCTGTGAGAGAATAAAATGCAGAACATAATTTGAAAGGTTAAATGACAAAATTGTATCCACAATGGAATATATTGTGTATGAAATGCAGATAGTTATTTCATAAAGCTTTTGGGCCTTTGACGCTCTTAGTGACCAAGACCTGGTCCCTTTCAGCAGTCGACAAGTCCTTAGACTAAGTCAAGTGACTTCAACAGTCCTTTCTTTCATTTTCTTCTTGAGATGGTGATGATTGAACATTAAAGCAAGCATCACCAGAGGTGAGAACTTAATTGGGATTGGACTTCTGCCAGCAAAATGAAAGTATGCATGTCCAAAAAAATCAAACCAATCTACAAACCCCAACTGAATTAAAATGGCTGCTGTCGCTGTCTCCGTAAGACACTTAATTATAAACATACACAAGTAAAACCAGTGAGTGCATAGACATTTCTATTGGAAAAATAAATTCATTGCTGGACTGGATGTATAATATTCAAACTGGTCAGATCCAACAACAGAATAATCATCATTTCTAATAGCAGCTACCAGTGAAGAAAATAAAAGACTTGTCAAAATGTCATTGCAAGGAGTGACAAACATTCACCCCTACTCCCTCTCAGAATCCTCAAGCGTATGGACGAGGTAAAATGGTGCTGCTGCTCTTGCACGTTGTTTCCTCTTGCACATTGCCTTTCACAGCAGTGGTGTGACAGGCTCACAGGGTAGCAGGAAGCAATCCCAGATGGACAGGCCACAGCCTGCTCACATCCAGCAGGCCCATGAGGGGCAGGAACCAGGACCACCCCTCCCTCACAAGCCCCCCTGCAGCGGCTTGCCTTCCCCAGCCCTCTCTCACCTCAGTCTCCACCTGGTATGAGGCTGGCTCCCAAGGATTTCTCATATTCATTACTGGAGTCAACAGGCCCGGAAGGAGAGGTGCCGCCGACCGCCACTGCCACACTGCGTGGGAGCAGTGTCTGGGCACAAACATGGTGCGTGAGGGAGGCAGGTGGTGCAGCCCTCAGCGAACAATAACCCTGCACAACTGGGCATTTGGAACAGTCTGTTCAAACAGCTCTAAAGAAAAGGACACAAGTGTCCCAGCAGGCAGCAAACTGTAGATGAGCCAGCAGTGCACCCTGGCAGCCAAGAAAACCAAGTCCAGGGAAGTATCCTTCTACTCTGCAATTGAGAAGACCAGGCCTGTGTCCAGCTTTGGGCTCCTTGAGCCGCAGGGCGACTTTGTGAGTCTTCACACATAACCAACAACTCCATTCTTCATTTCTTCCTCAAAGGTATTTTTTGATCATTGATATCCTATCCCAAGATTGACCCTGGTTATGGGTCCACAAGAGTCTGCAGTGGCAGACCTGACAGGATGGTAACACATCACACTGGGAACTCAGCAGTGGCAGCTGCAGGTGCAGCCTGTTTTCTCCAGGAAGTCTGAAAACGAGTTTGGCTTCTTATTGCTGTTTCCAAAACTTGCTGGTGCAGGCATGTGGCACGTGTGGGCAGACAGATGGTCAGTGTGCCATGCTGAAGGGTGCTTGCATTAAGTAGGCACAGCAGATGATAGAATATGTTCCCAACCCGCGATGCTCCAAGTGCTATGCAGTGTAGATACAGCAAATTGGTTTTAGAAAGGGCTAGCCATGAGTGGAGAGGATGCAACAGATTATTAGGACCAATAACTCAGCATTTATTCCCTGAAGCAGGTCACAAGAACAGTAATAGATGTAGACTAAAGGATGCAAAGCTGGTTCATTTAGCTATGGCCTAGCTGAGATTGATTATTCCTTCATTTGTGTTATGTCTTATAAGATATCTTTAGACAGCTTTCTAAAAACATCTTTAGATTTTTTGGAAGAGCATATTTTGAATCAAACTCCAGATTGTATCTAAACATTTTTCATCCCTTTTTTTCAGTTTGAGTAAAAATAAATTAGAGTCAAGGTTAAAAACATCAGCCTCGAATTAAATGTCTTCTTTCCCAGTAATTTTCAAAATTATGATCAAATCTTTTAGTAACCTCACATTGAATTTCAGTGATATATTTAATCCAGATTGAAATTAAAATTAATTTTGGGTTATATTCTATCATTTTCAGAAATTAATCAATTTTATTTGAAGGCTGTATTTCATGTCCCTGAATATCAGATGGAGAAGCAAAAAACATGACCTGTATAAACAACAATTTTATTCATTGAGATGAATTAACATATTTAATACTCATGTCAGTATTTAGTAAAGGCACTAATCAATACCAAGATCTGAAGGGAAAGGAAAGGTAGAATTGGAGGTTTCCCCTGACCAATGACAACATCTTGAGATTATTCTTAAGAATGTATCATTAGAGCAGTCATAAGTGACCAACTCAAATTTAATTAAAGGAACCCTGAAAGATTTTTTTTATATGTGTGCAAATATTTATGTCCATTTAGAGGTGTTCAGGCCCTTTTGGTCCTTTGGAAATCTCCTCTGGAGAGACAGACTCTCATGAAAGAGGTTTTTAACTGAAGATTTTTCTTCTAATTGCCTGAGCTTTAGAGATCAGTGCAGCAGCTCCCGGGCATGTAACTGTAGTTAATGAAGAAAGATGTTGAATATCAATGCCATCATCTTATTTTCCTTGAAACTGTTTTGATAAACTCAGTGCACCTGTTAAGTGTGCAGTAAGAGAGCTGGAGAATATCCTGTTCTTATTTTGACTGTCAAATTTCTGCTAAAGGACTTGTTTCAATAGTATAATCTGTTTTTTCAACTGGTTGAAGATTATCTGCTTCTGTAAAATAAAAAAAAATTAATTTTTCTTTTAAATTTCACTTTTAACACATTAAAAAAATCAAAAGGTTGTAGAGGGAAAAAAGATTTTTAATTTTCAACATTGTGAGGCTAAACCCTAATTTTTTTTTCCCAGATAATTATAAGTCTATCATTTCTTTCAGATTTCCAGGTTTTGTAGAATATTAAAAATAAATATTATGATGAAATTTAAAAAGATACATGTTTTTTCCATTTTGAAGAAGAGAACAGAGGTTATTTGGCTAGATATTGGAACTGCCAAATGGAAACCACTATTGGAAACCTTATGTTTTAAAGAAGTTTATCCTAATTTAGACTTCAAATCGTGTATGTCAGATACAATGAAATCATTATAAACAATTATTTTTCAAAATCCAGTCACTGAAGTAAAGCATCAGAAGTAAGAGATACAAATGAGGCAAAGGTCACCCAGAATTGGTTCAGTAGATGTGTTGTGTCAGTCTGGATAAATAATCTGCATAGATTTATCTGAGAATGAAGAATAATTCTATTTGAGTGTTCTTTGGGGTCTTTGGATGATGAGGGAAATTTATGTTTGTAAGTGTGCATCAGATTACTCAATACTTTATGTCCAAGTTAGAAACAATGCTCAAGGATTTCTTTATTATTAGCAGTGTCAAAGGAATAAGATTTTTTTTCTTATACCTGGAAAGATAAGAACATATACAAATTAACCTGGTCACATATTACGAGGTGTTGCCAGCAATATCTCACCTTAGCTGGAAGACATGCTTTGGCCAGAAACATATTAATGAAGCAAGAATAAATCACATGAATTTAAGGTATTTTGACTTAAGGACTGGGAAGACTAGATGTTTTCAACACAATGAGTCAAGATCAGAACCATAAAATTTCAGTATAAGGAGTTTTGGTGATCCTGGTAGATTTTAATTCATTAAGTCACAGAATAAAAGTAATGTGTAAAAACTGGTTTATTATGTATATATGGAAGATGAGGACTAGTTGAAATTATCAAAATTGTGGCCTTCCAGAACCTGAAGGGGCCTACAAGAAAGATGGAGGGAGACATTCTACAAGGGCATGGAGTGAGAGGACAAGGGAATGCTTCAAACTGAAAGAGGGTAGGTTTAGATTGGATATTAGGGAAAAATCCTTTACTATGAGCAAGGTGAGGCACTGGAACAGGTTGCCCAGAGAAGCTGTGGATACTCCATCCCTGTGGAGCATTCAGGACCAGGCTGGATATAGATCTGAGCAACCTGGTCTAGTTAAAGTTGTCGCTGACCATGGCAGGAGGGTTATAACTAGATGATCTTTAAGGTCCCTTCTAACCCAAGCCATTTTATGATTCTATGATTCTGTGATTCTATGATTCTATGATTTTGAGTCTTTTCATACGTTCGTCCCATTGAATTTCAAAGAGGTAAATTCATTAGGTAAAATACATTTTTAACATAACTTGTTGAAATGAGTGAAGGTTTTTTTCATATCTGAAAAGACAGAACTGAAATTTGTGACCATTCTTGGGGTTTGGATTGAGAAGTAAATACTACTGGAAAACATGATTTTAATTTCAAGTTTCTTAAAGGATCAGTTCACCATTACCCACACAAAGCAGGTTATGATTTAAGATTAGATTTCTAGCAACTGTCAGTTTATTGTAAGCAAATAAGAATATCTCTTGCAGCACATTGAGCTTTTGGATGGTTAGTCTGAGTACTTCAAAACAAAGGACTTGCTTATTAAAAGTCTTTAATGTTAAGCAAGTTTCTTAGCATGGAGCTTTTGAATTACAGAGATAGTACCTTTTATGGCTTGTTTGGTTAAAATTCTTTGTAAGTTCTATTCTAGAATTTAAAATACTCATGCTTTATGCTGCTGGTATGTAAAGACTTTCTTTTTTTTTCTTTCATTTTTTTCATCCATGCAGTGGATAAGAGTGCAAGTATCACAGATTTTCTGACAGAGATAATATTCAGCCCACTAAGAAGCTTTTCTATTCAAAACTAGAAGAAATAAAGTTTCAGGGCTAAAAAGATGATGTTTTGCAACTTGACTTTGTTCCCTTCTTCTATTTGTCCTCTAACCTTGGAATGTCTTGCTCTCTCTTTGTTCCTGTCAAATGCCATAGGATATCACACAGAAAAGCGAATACAATCTGTTACTGAGGCTCCTCTCGAGTTCTTCTATGCATGTACATTGTAATGCTTCACCTCCATCAGGACTTCACATAGCAATTTGTCTGTGAAGTCTCTTGTGCTTTAGCCACTACCATATGGATTTCTATTCCACTTCAAAAACTGCATCTGTGTAGAAAAGTATGGGAATCATACATTTGTGTACATATGCACCCCAAACATGGATACATTCTGGCAAATAAATCCCCTGAGACTTTAATGACGCTTAGCTCAATCCTAGTTTTTTCCTATCTCTCTGGAGAAGGGATTAAAACATATGTATATTCTCAGTTTTGTAAGATTGGAATTCTATTTCCTTTTTATTAATGTATAAGCACTTCTAGTATGCTCCAAACTACTTGCAAAGATACAGAGACCACTCTTCTGAAATTCTTGTGGTCTAGAAATACACAGTGGAGGTAACCTAAAGAAAACAAGAAGAACAAAACTGGAATGGCTTTATTTCATTTCACATATGGGATGGGAAAGCAAGCCAACTAATAAAGAGTCCATGGTAGCCGGCAGACAAACTGAAATAATTCCCCAGTCTGACTCAGGTATGATCAAAGGTGAATAGTTTTTACAAAATGTTTTCAAAGTGTAAAGTGTGAGGGAAAGCCTAGGGAAACACGGGAACTCTGTAGATGGAATTACATGAAAGAACTGTAATTGAAGAAAAATGATTAAATTATATATTGTCTTCTATTTTTAGGAAGTGTAAAGATATGAGAAGACTTAATTGGAATAGAATGCATAGTAGAGTTAGGGACACTAAATCTTGATATTGTTACTAATGGAGAGTCCATAGAGGTGTTGGCCTAGAAAAGGCATGGCACTGCAAGTGATGGGAGGAAAATCAGTGAAGAGAGATTTAAAATTTTGTAGTTTTGCTGTTCTTTTACCACAGTAAGCCCTATAAAGCTTTCATCAAAAAATACATCTCTGGTTCTCACAGCTTAACTACAGATACAAATAAAATACTTGAAAATGTTTTCTAAAAATACCCACACAATACCTTCCTTCTATGTTATAGATTTCTTAAAATCTCCCTGATTTTAAGAATTGTTTAACTATATCTTAAAAACTACAGTTGTTAATGCATTTAGCAAAAGCCCATTGTCACAATGCAAATGTATTTCACAATATGCAAACCATTCCAATACAAACATTTTTGGTGACATTTGTTCCCCAAAGTTTTACTCTATTTCCTCTCAGCATGAAACATATTGATTCTGGCCGCAAGAGCTGCATTCCATTCTTCCTTCATTTTAGCAGGTGATAAATCAAAGGTGACAAAGTAAAAGTGAACAAGGGGGACTCTAGGGAGAGGGGTAAGGTAGTCTCTTCTAGCTGGCTGCAAAAAGACAGCTTCCAAACAACTAAATTTCACACTTAAGAAAATGATTCAGTGTTAAGGAGAAAATTGCAAGAAGATTTGGTGCTTTCCAGTTGTCATATTTTCTCAAGAAAAGAGTTTCTTTATGAATAGTTTGAATTTTTTCCCTCTGATTTCCTCTGTTTGATAGTCTTTCATTCCTTGAAGAACTTCAATTCAGTATCTGCATCTTTTTATCATAGCACATTAATAAAGTCATGAAAATTATTTCTTAGCTTATTGTAACCTTTCCCGCTGCCTCCTACTGGACTTCTAAGGAATTGTCCATCAGAGGACTCCCTGAAGTTGCCTTTTTAATGCCTGAGAAAAACGAAGAGGTAAAAAAATGCTATACATTTTCTGACTTCGCATTCAACCAAAATTCACAGAATCCCTCCGGGGAAGCTTTCTTCTTTGCATTTATGCTTTTAAATCTTTGGCTTTCAATGCAGTAGTTTCTTATTACTTCTAAGCAGTTTGTTTCTGGGGCCGTGCTCCCTCTGACATAATACCCATAGTATTATTTTACTCACATATGCAGCTTAAAAGTTTGTGACCTACCTTTTCCTTTTACCTTCTGTCTTATAATTCCCCAAATAAAATTCCTACTAGTTTTTTTTCCTATTAACTTGAATCTCCAGGGAACTACGTACACCTCATGACAACAGCTATATTTTCAAATTTACCCCTTCTTGATTTTATCTGTGCTTAATCCTCATGGGTTTTCTGCCATTATCAGTTATTTATTGTACAATGGACTAATGTATTTTTTATTTACATATTTTAAAATACCTGGTAGAAGTCCATAACATGAAGAGACTAAATACCTTGGTTGAAATTTTCTTTCAGTGACCTATTTTCTTATTGCACAGATTAGTAGAAAAAGTTTAATTATAAGATTGAGGAATTGTTTGTGAAAAACAGGAGATTATTCCTGCTCTGATCTTTACTGTGAATAAAAGAAACTACATTAATCATTCATTTCCTTCAGGTTCCTAGATTATTACGGGATTAAACCTCTTTGAAATAAATTTCACTGTCAAAAGCACGGAGTACTTGATGTAAAATGAGTAACTGCATGTTGCTACAATCATTGACTATGGACTAGAGAGGGAGGATTCAGGACATGGCAAGGTTCTATTTATCTTAAATATTTTATCTTGACTACACTGCATACAC
This sequence comes from Picathartes gymnocephalus, assembly GCA_013390045.1. Classification (NCBI taxonomy): domain Eukaryota; kingdom Metazoa; phylum Chordata; class Aves; order Passeriformes; family Picathartidae; genus Picathartes; species Picathartes gymnocephalus. The sequence goes on along the minus strand of WEKY01017101.1, from coordinate 35,064 downwards.
ATATTCCTGCTTTTGAACAGAGTATTTTATATTATACTTTTATAAAAAACACTAGTAAAATGAGCATTGCCCTTAAGATCAAAAGAGAGAGGACTTCTCTTCCTCAATATTAATACCATTCCTGAAAATCTTGGAAATTTATTTCACAGGTCTGTGTCTCTGTTTCCTCAAGAGAAAAACAGGACAGTTCTTTTGCAAAATAGTTTGAGTTCTACTGGGTAAGAGTACTTGGTGTTGTTGTTTTATTTTAAAATAATATATTGCTTGTGTGATACAAAATAAAATTTTATGCATTACTAAAAAGGAGCTGCTAGTACAGTGAAGTATGAAACAGTGCAACAGCACGTAGTAACTCCATGAATACTTCAATCTAGGAATTGAGAAATTAAAACTACTAAGGGAACTTAGAGAGACAAAATAGAATTACATGTTTGCAGTTTATCCTTCTAATTATGACTAACAAATCAAACCTAGCTCCCTAATCCATGAGATTTTGATTTGGGAACAGAAATGCCTACAGCTACAGTTGTGGTGTATTAGTATTTGTAGTTCTATTCAAGCAGTGGAGAGAGATTCTTTTAAGCAAAGAATCACACAGAGTTTACACATAATAGCAGAACATTACTCTGCAATGGGTAGGTCAGATTTCTTGCAGAACCTCTTGACACTTTTGTACTGTCACTTCTTAAAACTCGCACTGTACAAGGGTGCTCGTATCCAACTGTAAGCTTCAAGATCTAACTTCTCTAACACAGGAGAAGTCCTTTCAGCTTTTCCATGTTGCTTTTTGGCATGAAATAATAGAGGACACTAATACAGAAATAATAAAATTGTTATCTCCTGTGGACGCAAAAAGATAGCTAGAGAGAAATTCTCAGTTACAGCCATGTAGTAGCCTGCCTGTGTGAAGTACAAACATTCTCACATACTGAATTAAAACAATGTGTCTCATGTGAAACATTAGATAAGCAAGCTGCACCTGCAGCTCTTGTACCTGGGCTTACTCAGGATTGGTTTAGAGTAATTGTTTATACTACTTAGCCAATGGTGTTAGGGTGTTAAAAGAGTAGCCAATGAACTATCACCTCTCTACAGAGTATACTATAAATGTTAGACCTTTTCAATAAAGCAGGGAGGTATGCCTTCTGAATTAAGCTGGAGTCTGTGTTGCTCTGTCTGAGAGACAATCGCGACAATCTCCTGAAGCATATAATTTAGCCCGGGCTCATTCAGTAGCTGACTCTTTTTGTACTACTATCCATCTGGAATTTCCACACACATAGATCCTTTCTGCTTTGAATTTTTGTGAAAGAAATAAGAGAAAATTCATCAGTTCTCTGAGATGTTTCCATGTCAGGCAGCTAAACCAAGGCAGAGCTTGGACTAAGCTACTTGTCCTTCAGAAATCAAAGTACAGATCTACTCTGCATGCACCGAACCAACAGTCACCACCTCAAGGCCTGGGCTCATGTTCTTACTATGGAAATAGTACACATTGCCCACTTACTTGTCTGCACTGAAATTTCAGAATGAAAACATAGACCTGTAATCTTCAAAACTGTGGTAAGGTCTTAAAAATATTCTCAGGGGATTTTTTTTTTCCTGTTGCCTTTAAAATGAGATTATTTGGCTTTACTAGATAAATCAGGTTGCAAAATTCTGTCCCTGATATGAGATACTCTTTTTCTTAAACTGCCATGCGCTTATATAATGGATAATTTGTTTTATATCAGTAATTGCAGCTAATTCATGTAACAGGGAGGTTAACTACACAAGTGAATTCATCATCATCTCATGAGTTTCATACTCAGTACATGGCAGGGTCATTATTCTGAACTAACATGTTTTGCTACTTGTACTGAATATACACTTCTGTAATCATAAGGTTAATTGCCTGGTTTACAATTTTTAACACCACTGTAATTGCAGAGTAATTATGCTGTGTTCAGTAGACTAACAATAAATTTTAAAGGTAACAAAAATAAAGTTTAGTATAATGCAAGTCTCATAAAGTTGGCTGTTCTAAAGAAATAAGTACAACCTTAGAATAGTAGTTTAGGACTTGAGATGGCGTATTTCTCAAATCCAGCCCACTCCCTTTCTTTTGCTTAGAGACCCAGTCCCGTCACACATATATCCTTCTCAAGGAGTATTTAGAGCTCCTTTTTCTAGATTGTGTTGACTTTTTTGGGGTGTCTCTTGTAATGTAACATGGGAAGAATCCCACCCAGGCTCTTTCTAGCAGCTGTTGCCAGGGGAGCCTTGTTCACTTCATACCAAGTGAGACAAGTGTACAGACTGAAATACAGATGGCACAATTTTTTCCTTGACAGAAGTAAAGCAAAGCTGACCTAGAAATGTTCCTGATTTGGGAGTGGTATCCAGCCTTTCTTACTTTAGGGGAGGCAGATAATATAAAGAACTTTCCCTAAGGAAGAGGAAACACATGTAAAGGTGGTGGAATGTTACAGGGACATAAATATCCCTCACAAAACTGTCAACATGAATCAGCTATTAATTTATTTTTAAAAATAGCAGAAATATCATTTTATTAAATGGAGAGATTCCGAAACCCCCAGACCCTCATATTATGCCATTGATCTGCATCTTCTTAAGTCAATTCCCAATATTCTGGTATAATTGACTGAAGTATTTATTTGCACTCTGTGTGTTTGTGCATATTTGGCAGCTGCTAAACAGATTTGGTACTTTTATCCACAAGCACCAGAGCAGAGTTGAACCCTTGGTTAATTAGCATAGTGACAATTATAAAAGTGCTGTTCTTGTGGAGGAAACAGATAATTTGATTTAAAGACAATTAAAGCCCTGATCGAACTGGGGCCCATCCTCCTCTATATTCATTATTTAGATAGTAAGTTGGCAATGATTATTGTTTTTAGCAGAGGAAGGAAAAAGAGAAAAAAACCCACCTGTGCAGAAGAAAAGAAGTTTGTTAATGGAGCTTGAGGAAGTAGTAGAACAATCTGGACAGTAGAATCACTAGTGATTACAGGAACAAATGATGTCAATTCAAGTGGCATGTCAGCCTTCATTAATTCCAATGCAGTATCAATATGCTAACTACCAAATTCTTTATCCTGTGGAATGACCCTGATGGATCATAAAGCTTTTGTCTTCCTGGCATTATGTTTCTATACAAAACCCTCCAGATACAGATCCACTCATTCTCACAGATGGGCAAGGCACAAATTAACAGAGAGAGAGATTTCAGCTGTCACAGAGTGAATTGCCTTTCCAACGCTGGTCGCAACTCTGTGGTGTGGGACTGTTTATTTACTATTCATAAGAGCAACATCCACAGATTTTATAACTCTCTTTGGGAACAACAATCTTTCAGGAGAATCAGGAATAGTATCAACAGTCCTTTCACACTGAGAAAACAGATTGATTAATTTTATCTAATTCTGAAAGTACTAGAAGGAGCCTCTAAAAGTAAATTAGTTCAGAAACCTGTTTAAATATGCTCATTTACAGTACCCTGGGCTGCTATGCAGTCTTCATGCTTCCTGTAGAATCCTGCAGGTATGTATAAAACATTCCAGGTCAACATCTCACCCCTCTTCCAGTGACTGCAGGAAAATCAGCCAGGCATCTGCCATAGATGGAAGAATGTCCCTTGAAAGAGGGACATTCTTTCATGCCTTAAAGAGCCAAAATAACCCCAGAAGATGGCAGGGAAACCTACTGTTGTTAACATATTCCAGGTCGTATGGCTTCTACAGGGATCAGACCCAATTCAGGCATAAAAATAGATGTTAGAGTACTGTTTCTTTCTTCACTTTACTTTTGGTATAACTAAAATGTTGGACCAACTATTATTTACGAACCTGATTCTGCCCAAATGACATTTTAAATGGATTACAAGACATCCAAGAGCAGATTTCAGACTGTGGAACCAAACTACAGGATTAGGTTGATTTAAAAAAATACAATACTGCATATAAAGAGATAAGAAGTATAAAAAGGGCTCACAACTGAAATGAGAACAGCGCAAGGCTGTAATGGCAGTGTTAGGGAGCCCCACAGATTAGACTCTTGTCCTTACATTCTGTCCCCTGCCTAAAGATACACCGAAGAAATGTCTAAGAAGAAGGAAAATGAGGCAAGGATTGCTGAAAGGGGACATGGAGTCTGAGAGACTGAACAAATCCATTGAGATCTGACAAAAGGAAATTAACTAAGGCCTATAAAAGGGTAGTGCAAAGTAGATCACTAGTAGTACCTATAAGAAACAGCTTGCCAATTAAAACTTTAATACAGGGAAATTTATTAACAAAAGTAACTATGAACAATTAGAGACCAAAAATGGCAATCTGCCAAACTACAAGGCAAAGGAACAGCACCGGGTGCTCAGCCACAGGTCGGGTATGGCCAGAGGCACACCCACAAGGCTGGGGAGATACATTTCATACCCCGGAGCTAAGTATAGCTCCTCCCTTGACCCCACCCCTTACGTTGTTCTGGTTGGCTCGTTTGTATCCACGGTCTTCTGATTAGTTAAAAATAGTCCAATGGGGTCTTTCGCTCTCTCCTCTTATGCTAATTGTGATTGACATCAGTTCCTTCCCCAGATTCAGAACTTTCTGCAATCAACCCCCAACATCTGAATACCACCCCCAAAAAACAATGCCAATCAA
>WEKY01017101.1:0-30395 GCA_013390045.1 Picathartes gymnocephalus | reverse complement strand
AAACAATGCCAATCAACAACCACACTAAAATCATAAACTTCATAATCTAATTAACAAACTCATTAACAATATACGAAAGTCAATTCCCTTCTCATGTTTATAACATAACACTAGCAGATGAATTTTTGAAAATGAAAACAATCTAGTTGGTAAAGAAAAAATGAATATCAATTCTTAGAATAAATTATTTTCTGTGCTTGCCACTACTTTGGTTGTACAGCTTCAAATATTATAAGAATCTTCAGACAAAATCCATTTTTTACATTTAGAAGTCATGTTAAAATAAACACACTTCAGCTTGACAGACATTCACCTTCTTCCTCCACCCTGTCTTGTGCTGTTCTGCCATTCTTTTACTGAAATCCATCTGTGAGAAAAAAAAAAAATCCTTTTTTTTTTTTTTGGTGGTAATTTGTCTTTTATTTGTGTCAGAGACATTTATCATGATGCTCTTTTTTTGGGTATATATAAGAAATTACAGTGGTTTGCTAAATAAACATAAATATAAATATTGTAAGTATACTATAGGCTGGTGTCTAAAGCACTGTTTTCATATTTTAATTTAAAACCAGAAAACAGTAACCATTGCAATTTCCTTGTTGTGATTATTTTGTAATGAGTACAGTGGAAGTGAATCTTAATTTTTGAACCATTTTTAACACTCTTGTGAGGACAGTCAAAACTAGATTTTCAGCCCTTTTGTCTTTCCACAGTCCTACAATCAGTTAATTTTCATAATACAATTTAATATACATTGAGATGACAGTATGTTTTTCTTATTGCTGGTCACAGTTTTGACTCAAATTATATATTTTGTTATTTTAAGAAAAACTGATTTAGAGTTTCTTACATAATATTTAATGGGACAGAAAGAAGGCCAACTCTGTTAAACAGTATCTTGGTTGTTCAGGTATTCAGTCACAATAATGAGACCTGTTAAAATCTCAGCTCCCTCTCGTGTATGACTCAGAGGAGTGAGTTAGTTTTTTACCCTGATAAGTGCTAAATTATTTAGCACCATTGAAATAGTCCCATCAGGAGAGACTGAGAAAAATAAAACATTCGTCTCCTTAAGCCAAAAGTTCTGAGCCGGACGTGCAGCATTGGAGTTTCAAGCTCCTGCATTGGATTCCTCAAGCAGCATTCCTGTAGTGCTGCAGCCACTGTTGGTAACCAGTCTTTCTGTGTTATCCCACCTTCTTTCGTACACAGATGAGGCTGATTTTGTGTGTTAGAATGACACAATTTGCTTTTTCAGCCCATTAACATACTGTCTTTAAGCATATCCAACAGGAAGTCCTATGAATGTTCATGGGATGAATTAGGTAGGGTATGGGCTTCACACCTTCCTTGAGCCAGCTGACTGCTCATACTAGAGGGTGTCAAATGTGCTACATATTCTACCAGTGTGTACTTTTATCATTGAGAGGGATAATTCTGCAGACACACCTTACCTTCAGGGATGAATTCTTGCTGGTGTAAAGCACTTGCTGGATATATGGCCCAAGTGTGTCCTTTTACTGGATCCCATATAAGAAGGACAATTTCATGCCACGTGTTCTTAGATGTGCTTAAATGACAACTTGTTTTGCACTGGACATACTTGGGTCTCCTTGAAAGTAAAAATTTTACTTATTCATTGTCAAGACTGACTTTGAATCGAGATCTAGATGTGACCCTGTGACCCTACTAATATCTCTGTAAGCCAGTGAGTTCACAGCACTGGATTAAGATTGATAAATATGTCCATTCCAAGCCATCTCTGATCAATACCTTCATATTACTTCCAATGATATCATTTCCCTCTGTGGACCACAGAAAATGAGCTGCCACTAAAAGCTGATTTAAAAAACCCCACTACTCTTTCTATTCAAAACCTTAAAGGCTTCCAGCAGCAGTGCTGTAGTTTCCCTAAAATCCTAATTACAGTGAATTAAATTACTAAAATGCTACTAATTACTTTTTAATTTCAAGAGAGATGTTTACAAAGCACAGTATAATGAGTAATACAGTACTTCAAATGATTACTAATGTTGCCATTTTGTCTGACTTAATCTCAATTAGTATAAATCACAATGTCATCATTGCTAATTGCTATTCCTTTTGAGCAAAATGCTAATTTCTCTTTACAATCATACAATTGCTGTTTGTTTTTCCCTTAAATTATTCCATTTAAGAGGCCCTGATAAAACGAGTGTTCAGAATATTTATTTTCTAGAGCTCAAGAAGAGGAAAGCATGAACTGAGGCTTTTAGGGTATATTTTTCAGTAGTTTTGTCTTTTAAGTTCATTTTTTCCTATAATAAAAATGCTTTCATCACTCAAATGAATCATCAAGCAAGATGTAAATTCATATCAAACTGTATTTTCAAGGGATTTTTCTTGGTTTACTGTCAGAAATTGACTATATTATCCATCTCTGAAAGGAAGATTTGAATCTTTTTTTCATTAGTAAAATGCTGTACACTTAACTGTAGCTGTGTTCTTACAAGGTTCTCACTGTATCTGTGAAAAGCTGAATATCAACAGAGAAAGTTAAAATGATTTGTCTGAGGTCAGAGAAGGTAAAAAGGGAGTGGCACAGCTGAAACCACCATGGAGCTCATTATCTTACTTGTGCACTAAGTAGTAGTCTGTGCTCCCACCCTCTAAAATTCTCACAGAATTGGATGTCAAATGTTTGGTTCCCCTGAACAGGCATTGCATTGCAATGCAAATGGATTTCTATTCTGATGCTGTATAAATGAATGGGACTGGACAATGGACTTTGGTCCTGTTATCTTCACCATCGTTAAGTGAGGTCAGGTCCCAGACTTGAGCAATCAGAAATTATTAAAGCTCTGTCTGTGTGCTTATGGCATTGATCTGTCTTCTGGTGGGATCACAGCCAGCCGTGTCATGGCATCTCTTCGTCTTTCTCTCTCTGTATCATTATCGGAATAATTTGATCTATCAGCAGGGTGCATTGAACTGAATGGAGCTGGAAAGAGATGCTGGAGAATGCCAGAGTATGCTATTGCTTACTGTAAAACATCTTCATGCCTTTAGATCAAAATTAATACTCCAAGATCTAGTCCACTTTGCTGCCCTTAATACTAGAAATATGTGTGAAAGGTTCACCTCTCTGTCCTGAGAGAGGATGGAGCAGATTAGATCTAATGAGTTTGTATACTTTTCAACAGCCTTTTATTGAGAAATCTGGGAAAGAAGTCCTCTGGACAGTGCTCTCTCACTCCTGGTATAGACACACACAAGTCCTCCGAAAAACTGGGTGTTGTACAGGGCCTAGTATTTCTCTTTCTTTAAATAATTCCTTTTCCCTACGGCAGTCATGGTTTTTCTTCTGCTTGGAGTGAATGCTTAAACAAACAATTGTAATAATTTCTAAGGCACAGTTCAGGTCACAACTCAGTCTTCCAGGAATGAGCAAAGGATCAATTTCTTATTTTCTCCATATTTATGTTTTAGGTAGAAAACCTACCAGTGAAAGTACAAGTAGTACATTTTCCTTATGGTTTTGCTTCTAGCCTCTGTTTCACAGGTATTGTTAATACTGAAATTTCTGTCTTCAGATGAGTGAAAGGTCTGGAAGGCAGATTGTCCTTATGGAATTTTTAAGAAATCATTTCCCATTTAGCCCAAAGAAGAAACAAAATGGATGAAAAACACTTTATTCATCTCTCTGTTGACCAACTGCTGATCCTAAATCACCAGTGTTGGTAGGATTTCCAAGGCAATTGATGAGAATTTTAATCTAGTTTCCAGATAAGAGCGCATGTGTTTGATTTATTAGTTACAGAATAGCTGTAACCAGATCTTTGCTAGCTGGTGTCACAAACATGGTCATAAAGGAGTCCTACTTTTTAAAAGAAGTTCTTGAGAGTCAAAACCCAGTATAACCAGCTGACCCTTAGGTGTGAAAGGAAAACAGAACTCCAGATTATGTCAACATAAGTACTCCTGCACCTGTGAAAATCAAAATGGGCAAAATTTAAGGCAGTCCCCACTATTTTAAGTAATACTTCACAGAAATTCCAGTCTCAGATACAGAGTTTACAGACACAGAGAGTTCTGTCACTCTCTTCAATTTGAGCAGACTGGGAAGCAAAAAGGTGTTGCAGTTGATTTACATAGCAATACACTGTGCATTACGCAGCGTTTTTTTCCCCTCATGTAAAACTTTCCTCATAAACTTAGTGAATCACTGTGAAGGTAGAAAGCTTCATTTTTATCCCAGCCCTCATTATAATGCAGTCAAATTGCCCTTCAAGATATTTTTCCATTCTGGTGGCTGAACTTCAACTTTCACACGAGCATAGGCAATACCAGAAGGACTACAGCACTGATGTAAAGAGCAGGATTTAAAAAAATTGCTGTGTCTAATCATTTTACATTTTTCAAGTTTGCACAATAAATAGACTAATCAATCTTCTAAGAAAACATGCCCCAGAAAGAACTGCACTGCAGAATAAATAACACAGGCTTTATTAGCCTTGTATTCTACTTACTAATCACCTATCTGTAGCAAATATCTGAAGGGCATAGCAGAGGTGACTAGCCGCTCTCTTGAGATTCTTTACCTGCCATTTTGATAGATTTTTTTTCTCAGGTATTTTCACAGTTTGGGGGAGTGGGTGAACATCAAGAGATTAGAGAGAAATCTTTTTATTTAAATATTAAATATTTTTATTTTATTTTGCAAAAATGCTTTCCTCTCTTCCTGTTTTGTTTTGAGCTTAAACCAAATATGTAAACCTGGTATTCCTATGACAAAACTCCCTGTGGAATTATTAGCAGAAGAATATTTTTTGTCTTTCTGTTTTCCCATTGTTTCTGTCACTGGAAAACCTAAGTATCATGCAAAACTCAAATTTTATGTTGCATTTCTATTTTCATATAAATGAGGAAATTGTTGGTTTGCTGCATATACACATATACGATTTGGTTCCTGCAGTAAAATCCGTTACATTTGTATACCGATGAACTTTTTACATTGAACTACTATGTAGCACTAAGTCATTTAATTAAGTCACTAGATTTTCATGTAAAATGAGATATCAAAACACTGAACCTCAGATAAAAAATATAGAACTTAAATCCTCTCTGAGTAAATGGTATTCATCACAGGGACTCTGTTGCTGTTGAATACTGAAATGAAAAAGTCATTTGTGAAGGTCAAATCAGGACCAAGATCTGTATTCTAAATTCTGAATTTTTTTTTAATCTGGGTATATTGCTCATATTCAGCGCTAGCAGAAGATGTTCACTTATGATACTTTGCTTTTAGAAATGCCTGAAGATATTGGAAGAATTAATGGCTTTACAAGATATTGAAACATCTCTTTGGAAAGCCAAGGAGCAAGTAACCACTGTATAATTGCAAAACGAATGCTTTCCTGGGGAAACCTTTGTTTGAAACCAAACTCAAAATGAATTAGCCAAACGTAACTATCCCAAAAGTCTTTAATTAGAATTCTTTCTCTCTGGGTGGGAACAAAAAGGAAATCCATCAGATATAGGTTGCAGGCAGAATCTTAAGAACAGAGTATTACTTTCTGTGAACTGTGCTCCCGTCTCAGTGATCCTGAAGACCTCAGTATTGCACCTGTGAGAATTTCAGTGTAGTATCTTCGGTTCATAAAGGCAGCAAATCTGTCAAATATAGTCATTACATGGTTGTCTATGATAACAAGGATTAGATGACATGAGCAACGTCTGCCTTTTTTTATGTCCCTAAGAAGAAGATATTGCCCCAACCATTTTGAGGATTCCCTGAAGGTTGGTGCAGTCTTGTCCTAGTTTAGGCTCGGATAGAGTTAATTGTCTTATTAATTTTCTTATTTCTTATTTGCAGTGTATGCTCCCTGTTGGAATTTACCACCTGTGGGAACAGAGCTGAGGTTATCATGCTGCTGTACTTTGTAACACTGACTTAAGATATGATGGAACTGCTGGTAATGAAACCAATCTGGTATTTGTTCTCAGCATTGCTGTGGTCTCCATACTTTGGGAGCCATCAATCTGAAACTATTAATAATTACACTTTTAACCTTTTCTCCTCAGAGGCTCAGCCTAGGGGGGAGACATCTTACCATGTCTTCCCTTTTCCCACAAGTTTAGTGGGAAAGGGGAAGCACCATTTGAGAACCTGGAAATTTTTGATTATCATTGAGTTATTGAAACCAGCATGAATCTCTTTCTAGGAACTAAGATGTTTTCCTGAATGGATTCCAGAGTTTTTCTAAGGTTTAACAACAATTTAAGAATATCACCTAGAGATCTGCCCTAGGTTGGGTAACTATGAGTTGTAGTGTGCAAGGGATAGAACAAATAAGTGCCTAGGGCTGGATGCCTTCAATTTTTTGAAACTCTAGCCCTGAACAAGTACAGAATCTGAAAAACTAATAAAACATTTGGAAAAAGTATCCTGTCACCCTGGCAATTCCAGAGAGACACAAATCACTGCAAGGTGCTGGGACCCAACCCATGCCCACCAAGTCCTCTTCAACAGTATTCAATACCCTCAAGGGGAAAAGAAGGTCTCTGTATCTGAAAACACAGCGACAGACACTGCAGATACTACATGTCCTGTGACAGACACTGTGGCTACTCCAGCCCTGGCAACAGGCACTGCGCTGAACCAGAGAACTAACCCATGCCAGTATCAATTGCTCTGATACACAAGAAGAAATGGCCATGAAAATCAGTGTGTTTAGTAGATGTGTATGAAGCAGGACCATCAGTAGAAAAGGAGGATGAGGCAGAACAAGAGGTAGACGCTAGCTCTTTATCCCTGAGTGAGTACAACTCAAAAAGATTTCAGTCATCATCCAGGTGGGCACATTGTTTACATATTCTATTTCCATTGTTAAACAGTTCTTATCAAAAATCATAGGTTTTACCTTCTTTCTGATCATCCTCCCCTTCCCACCTTCAGTGTGTGTGGCTGTGCCTTAGCCACTTAGCTACCACCTGAAGTTAAACCACAACACCCTGCAAAATTCCAAGACTAGTATAAGACTAAGAAAGTCCCATTAGAACCCTACAATTTGCTGAGTTTATGGTAATGAACATTAAGAAGGAAAGTATATTTTCATAATTCCTTAATTATGAAAATTAAATATGCAGAAATTCTATTTCAAAGTGACCAGTGAGAAGTTTTAGAGTCCAACTACTCATGTAAATCTCTAGATCAGGTTAGCAATGACTTTGTCCAGCAGGGTCTTGAAATGCTTAAGGATGGAAATTGCACATCCTCTCTGGGTAGTTTCTCCCCTTGTAATCCAACTTCCTGGTTACTTCTTTTCCCCCAGCATCCATTCTAATCATGCATAAATAATTGGTGGCTTTTTCACCTCTTTATACTGCCTTTAGAGAGAAGAGTTGGGCTTCATTGTCTTTGGAGCTAACCCCTCCGTATTTCCACATCCCTCCTGAGGTGGAGAGCCAAAAGCAGCCATAGTATTTCAGATATGGCATCAGCGATGCTGACGGGAGAAAGATGATATTTTCCTCTGGTCTGCCTGCCAATCTCTCCCTGTGTGTTACAGGCATATAGTCCACAGAAGTTCCATACAGTCCCCCAAAGTCCCCATACCACATAAGGTCCCCTCGTAGTCTAGTGTGTGGTTTCCTTTACTCAGACAAGACTGCTGTGTTGGTTGATATTTAACCCTATGTCCACCATCAGCCCCACATTCTTTTACAGCAGGGTTGATACACACCCAGTTGGTTCCAAGCCCACAGTGATGAAGAGGGTTACCCTAAACACATAATTTTCCACTTTTACTTCGTGAACTTCAAGAGATTTCTATTGGCATAATCCCTGTTTTACAAGGAATTATGGATTGATTCTCTACTTGTTATGCCAGCTACTTCCCCTACCAGCTGGTAGCTCATTACTATTGGCATTCCTCAGGGGTCAGTACTGGAACTGAATGTTTATCATCTTTTTTACTCATCTTGGTGATGAGCTGGATGTCCCATCATCATATCCATGAATTGTGTGCAGTTGTTAATGCACTGGAGTGTACAGCAATTACTCGGAGAGCTCAACAGACTGGAGTCAGGGGCTGACAGGTGCCACATAAAGTCCATAAAAAGAAAATACAGAATCCCGTACATGAGGTGTAAGCAACATGTAACAAGTTGCTATAAAGCAGCTGTGCAGAAATGGGCAGAGGGTTGCTCAAGAACAGGCTGACTGTGAGTTAAGAGTGACTTAGACAAAGAAAGCCAACCACATACCAAGCAGGTTTAGCAAGACTGTAATTTGAGGCAGGGATTATTCCCTTCTATTCAGCACATATGGGACCACATTTGCATTACTATGTCCAGTTTTTCCCTATATTTAATGGATGTTTTGTGCACAGGAATTTTCCACATCACATGAGACTAACTGTTCCAGTCTGTTGAAGCAATGGGAGAATTAACAAGGCAGAACATCCAGATCGGCCTGCTAAACACATTTACACTCACTTTAACTCTGATTCTCTCTCTCTGGTGCTGTTTTCCCAAAACAGCCGAAAGATCCCTCCAGACAGAGCCAAGGGCATGTTTTTGACATTGAATAACATGTTGTCAAGATGAATCTATTACTGTTACTGGAAATTGCTCCTCAGTCAATATTAGGAGACATTAGTGTCATATCTCATCAGATAGTGTAGTTTCAAAAGTAGAGGGAGACAGACGTTACATTTTAAGTCTTTATTTTAGTTCTGCCCCTCAGTGGCTGCAAGTGTTGCTATCTAAAAAGACGCAAATATTTCGCATTCTGCTTCTAGCCTACATAATAGTTGAGCCTTGAAGAATATTTTGCAATCCATTCTGACAAAACAAGACAGATGACCACATAAGTTCCCATGTCTTATGGGATCTGTTAACTGGGGGAACATAACAACAGTATCATTATTTCAATTACCAGAACTGAAAATTCATCCACAGGAAAGAGGAAAAAATGGTCACTGGCACTCTTCAGCACCAGAATTCCTCTCCTCTGCAGTGCTTCAGTGTTTTAAGATAGGTGGTTTAATTGGAAAGAGTAGCACAATCACAAATATTACATACTTACAGGGTCACCCCTATTTCTTGATGGTTCTTGGTGGCTTTTTTTGCTCATTTCTTTCTTTGCTTGTGATAAAGGGATAGTATAAATTTAATGAAATGTTATACACATACAACCAAATAGATAACTAAAGCTCTTGATTTGCTTCTTAATTTCCCCAGTCACTAGAACATTGACTAAGACTGACATTTTATTAGAACTAAGTTCTTTAATAAACCCAGGGAATATATAAGTTCTTGTACGTTATCATGTCACTGAACTATCAAATCTTAGGTTTCTTTCATTGCCACCGGCAATAGTTGCTATCTTATGTCCTAATAAAAGGTCATTCTTCTTCAACTGACCACTCTTCACCTGTAACTATACCCTAATACATGAGATTTTATCTCCTGTTTTAGGTGTTCTTGTTATAAATGACAGAATTATTAACATCTGTAAAATCAGTGAATACCCTTTAAAATATAACCAGAGTAGAAGAATTAAAGGATTTGAAGCAGGTAGTTGTAGACAGATATGTCTCCTCTGAGCCTTCTTTTCACCACCCTCAGCTCCCTCAGCTACTCCTCACCAGACTTGTGCTCCAACCCCTTCATCATCTCCATTGCTCTTCTCTGGACACACTCCAGCACCTCAGTGACTTTCTTGTTGTGAGGCACCCAAAACTGGGCACAGCACTCGAGGTGTGGCCTCACCAGTGCCAAGTAGAGGGGGACAATCTCTGCCCTGGTCCTGCTGGCCACACCATTGCTGATAAAGGCCAGGCTGCCATTGGCCTTCTTGACCACCTTGGGCTGCCACATGTTCAACCAGCTGTCAACTAATATTCATAAACACCTTTAAAACCATGAAATTGTTTTCTTTCCAAAAATATTTCTTAGTAGCATACTTAGGTGGACCATAGATGTTCTGAGGAGTGATAACACTGTGTGTCACTCTTGCACATAGCATTAATAATTCTAAAGGTCTGTACATAATTGAATGAAAAAAAAATCTTTGTTATCTAAAGGTAACTACTGTAGTGTATGAGATACACTTAGAGAACAGGGCTTTGCAACATATTTCTCTGTGCTAGAGTTTTATGACTGTCACTAAAGTGTTAACCATTGATCCAGTGGCTATATTATCTGAGATTCAATTACAGAGGATCAATGTTGGCTTTTTAACAATAACCTTTGTACCATGCTGAACAGCGCTGGAAATGTATCTTACTCCGCATACCTAGTACCAATTGACAGTAGTGGTACTGCTAACGTATGCATATGAGAAAAAGAATAAAACATTAAAGGATCAACTTTCAAATGGCTAAGAAACTTTGTGTAATAAACTCTGTCCCAAAGAAATAAAGGAAAAAAAAGTAGAATTTGAAAAGTTTTCAAACCCTTGCCGATATATTTTCCTTTCCATACATGTTTTCAATCAATCAATCACAGAAAGATCCTGATTTTTAAATGGAAAACAACTCTGTTTATTCAGACAGACCTTGATGTTACACTAAATTTTTTCCTCTAGCAGTTCCCTCAGAAGAAGTCTGACTACTCCAAGTAATACAATTCAGTATTTTCACAATTTTACTTGCAGGTTTATTTCTTTCTTTATCTGTCTGGAAAAATGGATCACAACGTTAAGACCTGCATTCAGATTTTGTTGCCAGGTTGATGACTGATGGCAGAAAAATGAATTCTATTCTTTCAAAGAGGAATAGTAACAGGGTTTTACACCAGTTGAGTATGTCCATCTGTGATTCTGGGCACAGACTGTATGTTATCAATAGCCAGTACTGGAAACAAAGTCCTTATTTCAAGTCCCAGGCATTTAAGTATCATTATGATGAGAAATTGAAAATTCTCACAGTTTTGGAGGGAACTTTAAACGGGTTTTAAAGAGTAATGCCAGAGCATATTGTCTTTTCCTGATTTGTGGTTTTTCACAAAGCCTTGATGAATCTATTAATATTGTTGTTTATTTTTATATATGAAAGTTTTCTGCAATACATAAATAGGGTGTGTTCTTCTTTCCTATTCTCATGTCCTCTGTATTCATCCCTGAATAGCTCAGAAAGATAAGAAATAGGACAATTAGAAGAAACAGAAGCATTTGTCATGAGAACCTCCCATATATTTTGGATTGTTCAATTTTGGAATTAAAAGGTGTGAGTGCTAAAGTGTCTTAACTCATTTGTATGTATGTATTTATATATACCATACTACACTATTTAAGGCAAGGCTGCAATTGTTGCATACTCAGAGCCTTGACTCTTACTCTTTGTGACTGATACTGACATAACATTGTTATTGAAATGGTAGCTCTCAGTCCCTTTTTACAATAATGATTAGATCAATCAGAGGAACGTGACTGAAACTCTTCCAAAGCTTTTTATAATCAGGGATCACCCTTCCTTTCTATTCCCTCCTATGGTTGCTTAAACAAAGCCAACAAAACTATGCTATTCTGTCTTAAATTACTCAAAAATAATAAAAAAAACCATTTCATGATTTGTCTCAAGCTGTACAGCTGTACCTGAGCACCCCTGTAATACCTGAAATATATTAATTATAATGCAAAATGAGGACTAGGTTAATACTGATGGTGGCAGGCAGGTGTCATCAGGAACAAAACACAACAGGATTTATGGATAGTACGTCAGCCCTTGTGCTAAGGCAGAAATGTCTTCACCTTTTCTCACTGGGCTATCATTCGTCATCAGATTAAGATACTACCCTCTGATTCTAAACATCTCCACAAATCAGGACATAGTGGTCAGTAAATGCTTGTACACACTTTCCCACAGAGCTGCAGAGTGACATCAACCGCAGATGAACACATTTATGCAGGCTCAGCTTAAGGCTCTGTGTTTACTCAGAGGGGCTGTGCCAGTGTATCATGTGGAAATAATTCTCTCTCTCTGAAATGTGAAGTAAATAAAAAAGATACAAGTGAACAGTCCAGTAAATACAAGGATTTTCAGGGAATGTGTTTTATGTAAATTTAGTGGTAGATGAGGCAAACTAGGGCAAATAACCCCTAGTGTTTCATTCAAGTTTGCTTTCATTTCCAGTGAGATGTGAAAGGCTTTCATTCTTATACTGGTGCAGTACCTAAGGTTCGTGGGTGTAGTCATCAGTACAACATTAAAATGGTTTTATTTGCCAGAGGAGTATCCGAGGGCTACAAATCAAGGATAAATTAATATTTTCTCACTTCGCCCAATTAAAGGGATAAAAAAGATGGAGCAGAGACTTTTCAAAGGCCTCCTTTGGGGTCTGTTCAACTCTGTGAGCATAACCTGGATTCCAGGATGATTTAAAGGTCCTTTCAGGTCCCCAGCTACAGAAGTCACAACTGAAAGGTCATGCAAGCCTGGGCTGCAGAGCCAGGTCTACTATAGCTGGCATTCCTGGAGAGTGAGAAGTTTGAGCATCTTCTCCTCAGGCTTCGGAGAGTTCCAACTCTTCTTTCTCCACAGACTCTTAGACTATTGGGAAAACAGCTTTGGGTAAGAAAATACTGCAGAGCTAAATGGGCATGTTTGAGCCTTCTCCTGCCAAAAGGAAGAAAGATATGCCTCTGAACCTAAGGAGTCTATCTCCTAGGGATCTGTGTCTTAAATCATTCAGGACACTCTTTCTCAGGAAGGAATAAATTAACCTCTTCCCTCCTTTAAGCACTCAAGTAAAGAGAAAAGCTTTAATCTGGTTGGAAATCCACATGATAACAGTGATGTGTTTGAGAATACAGTCTTGATAGATGTAAATCCTAAATAACTAAAGTGTACACGAGATAGTTCTCTCATTAAATTCAGACAACTGAAATTCCACAAACAGACTTTACTGGTATAAAAGTTTGGAATTGAGCCCAACATCTTTCCTCCCACCATACAAGTTACAAATTTGACAATAATGACCAGGATAATCATCACTCACATTTTAACATTAATCTGTCATTTATGTCTGTGTAGATATCTTCTTTTACTGTAAAAGTGAATAGTAGAGTTATATCTCTAAATGTCTAGTCTGTGACATATGGCCTCAGCCAAAGTGACATTTAATTCAAGCATCATGCTTCACTGACACTGCTCACAGAATGTAATGGTAGTCAGTTTATGAAAAAGACAAACAGATCAAGTCCTTTAATATTAGCTAATTCCCTAAAATGAACTCAGCTTTAAAAAAAAAAAACAGAAGAGTTGTGCCCTGGAGATTCGTGCAACCTTTAACAAACACACTAAAGAAAATTACTTCAAAGGAGTCACACTTAAGACTATTGTTTACTTCCAGTTTCTAACTATCTGCAAGAACGTTAATCTTATTAACAATTTGATTTCCTGTCTTACTCCTCGTCTCTCTTCTTCCTCCCTCTCACCACCACCATCACCAATCTCCAGGAATGTGTTTATTAGGAAGAAGGATCATTCTAAATTGTTTATTTCTGGGTAAAATTTGCACTTGTGCTATGTACAAATGGAATATTCTCATGTGCTTCAAGAAGCAAAACTTGACATGGAAAAATGAAAGTTTGCTGCCAGAGAGCTCTTAGGTTAACTTGGTCAAATCATTAAGCCTTTCTTGCAGAGAGCATTGAGACAGAGACATCTTCTTTACTAAGCTCATCTTACTAGATATTGGTTTCAAAATTTCATAAGATCAAATGGATCTCACTGACTGCTCAGCTGCAAATGTACATCAAGAGTAAACCAACTTACTTTTTACTTGTAAGTCTATCCAAACTACTTCTTACTTGTTGGCCTGTGGAATGTCTCTTTTCTTTATCATTAATTAATTAGGTGTAGAAAGATCCTAGTTAAAAAATGGTGCCATAAAAAAATGTGCTGTAAATACTTAGTAGGGGTTTCTACATCAGTCTTGTAGAAAAACTAAAAAGAGTGTCATGAGGAAAAGAAACACATGCACCCACACCTAAGACTAATATGCACTGTTCTGACAAGATATATTTAGAACAGGGCGTCTGAGACTCCACTTTCATTTTCACAGTGGAAGGAGAATTATGCTTTCTGCAGGCTCAGTGGAAAAGGGTGATGTCACTTGTAAGAGGCAGCAGAAAACCAACAGCAATTACTCATCTTTGAGCCATGATTCAGCTTTTTTCCAAATACAATTTTTTCTTAAACAAAGACACAAACAATGCTATATATACATCTTAAATCAGAGCTTCTTTATCCAAAATATACATAACATAAACTTCCTCCGGCCATTGGTAGGAATTCTCATGGATTTTCGAAAGCAGGTGAAAGAGAAATTGCATACGTACATAATTTTATTCAGAGTACTTAATCAGGAGCTTTATTAAGTGAGGTATACATTTTTTCTGGTTCCCTTGGGCACAGTAGTGTATTTCTGGGGATACTAATAAGGGTCAGAATATATTTTCTTCATCAGATGTTCATAAATTACTTTCTTCTGTTTAGTTAAAACAGTGCATTCTTTATTATAGGAAAACACTGAGATTTTAAGAATCCTTTCTATGCCAAATGACAGGATTCGAACTTTTTCCTTGGAATTAAACATTAGGAGAACTGAACCTCAGCCACTGCCTCACACATAGTAGCTGTAACTTGAGAGAGAAGATATTTCATTCAAAAAACTCATCTTGCCACTCAAAATGTAGTCACTAGGGTCAAGCACAAAAAGAGAAGAAATTGATCTGAGAGCCCAGAGTGCATCAAAAGTTATGTTTATAGCAGGATTATTTTGGCCTTTTTTGCTTATTCTGTAAAATGTGTATATAAATACTTACTACCCTTGTGGAATGTTGTAAACATCTACATTTGAAGAAACTATGATGTAGTACATCTGATTTCTAATTAATTTTAAAATTTAAATATGAATATCCAGCTCCTTGTAGAATGTGCAAACAAATATAGTTAGATTATTCTTGTCTACAGACCTTATGTGTAGTTGCTAACAAGTTATCTAGCAAAGCTTACTTACAAATGAGCATCAAGATATTTTTATTTAAATTTCAAGACATGTTTCTGCTATTACATGAGATTTTTTAAATGCCTGATTTAATGGAAATGAAGCAGTCAGATACATTCAGGATAATAGGAGCATGGCAATTACAAAGGCTGTGCAGAAATGTGGGGATTTGCAACATAATCTAGATATTCCTTCCTCAGCATGTATTTCCAATTACAATATATTGTTGTGAATATATGCCACGTTTTTAAGCTTTATTGCAGTTAAATTTTGGCAAAGAAACTTAGCTGCTAGCAATTGCCAATTTTGTTATTAAAGATGAAATATTATTACCAACATTTTCTACAAGACTTGGTGGAAGTTTGGTCTTACGCTTGCAAGCACAGACTGCACGTTTGAGATGACCACTTTTATGAGGTTTCAGAAAGGCCTGAAGCTCAGGAATTGTGACCTTGTGATTATAAGGAGAAGGGTTGAGGGTTAGCAGGCAGGATTTCATACCGTTTATTTGTTAGAAAAGAATGTACAAAACAACACCATATTTGCAAAAATTTACTTGACAGTTCTTTTCCCAATAGATTTAATTGAACTATTGATGCATTTTCAGTGTGGGAAAAAAATCAGCCAATGGCATTGCACTGGTTGATTGTCAGTGACTGTCAGCTTCTACAGGTAATTAGATTTGGACACTGGCAGCCTGGGCAGAGAGAGACTCAGGGTTATTTTTGCTGCAGTGTCTGGTTGGAAAACTTTCCCATGGATCGAGTGAAAGTTTCTCATGTTTCTGTAACCTTGTTGTGAGAACTGCTATCACAAGAAGGTCAACATTCTTTGCACCTGGTGTTTTTCGTAAAGAGGTTTAGAAAACAGTTGTTATTCATAGTTAGCCAATAGCTTTAAGGGGGTGTTAATATTATTAACCAATAGTATATGCTTGTGCGATGTATCCTATATAAGACGTGCATTTTTGAAGTAAAGTTGGATAACCTGGACCCATGTGCCAGACTCTTTATGTCATTTTTCCCTGA
This sequence comes from Picathartes gymnocephalus, assembly GCA_013390045.1. Lineage (NCBI taxonomy): Eukaryota > Metazoa > Chordata > Aves > Passeriformes > Picathartidae > Picathartes > Picathartes gymnocephalus. The sequence goes on along the minus strand of WEKY01017101.1, from coordinate 14,370 downwards.
CATCCCCAGGATAACAGCGATAATTAGGAATATATTGTATTTACAGACATCAAACTGTGAAGAAAGTGCTAAGAAAATTCTAACAGAAGCAATGACATTTAACTCAGAAACACACAGTGGAAGTAGTTTTAGACACAACTCAGTCCCTTTTAGTTGCATTTTACAAATGAAGAAAAACACTGTTCATTTATTTATTCCTGAATATGTTTTGTTCTTGTTTTCAGTAAATAGTCTTTCTTCAATCTTAGAAAGTTTCAAGTAGCAAATTCAGTAATTTTTTGCTTTCCTTTGCTTTTATATGAGGCTCTGTATCAGAGTTTGCTGGCAGAGGATGTGCTACAACTACTTTTTAAAATGCAAGTCTAAAGACCAGGGTCTAATGATATTTTTTCACAAACAGTAAAATTAAGTCCCAGTCTCCCAGAAACTGCAGAATTCAGCTAAACTTCTGTGAATATTTTCAGCTCAAGTAGAGGGGGAAATTATACTAAAAATATGGAGGTATTAATTTATTTCTACACGGCTGAAATGCTTTGATGGTCATTTGTCAATAAAAGGTTTCAACAATTCTTTGTTTGCAAAAAAACTTTTCAAAATTACAAGCTATTTCATATTAAATAAGAAAAAAGAAAGGCGACCTGTAGAAAGCTGTCTGCTTTATTTGGTGGATATTTTTTTCTGCAAATGTTTCTACTCTCTACCTTTTTTTTTTTTCTTTGATTCAGCATAAAGTGAGTATTTTCCTGAGCTTTTAAATTTTTCTCTTGCACCAGGTGCCATTATTGGCTGGCCACCACAGTATTCTCCTCCTGTGTTCGGAGTGCCTGTAAGAACACAGCCAAAGATGATGCTTCAAGGACAAACACAGTACTGTTTCACCCAGAGGTACTCTTTAACGTATCTGAGACAAAGCTCACAGCATTCGGATTTCAGTTTCAGCTGCCCTTGGATTCTGTTCTCACAATTTTCTTCACACAATCACAAAAACTCATCAGAGTGCTGCACTGTGTTTTATACAGAAGATGCAATTAAGCATATTTGTGGTGCGAAGTAGGGAAATTCATGACATGATGAAAGGTCCTAAATATACAAATACAACACAAACAAAAAAAATAGTATTGCTCTTAAATCTTTTAATATTAAGAAACACACATGGAATATTTTCCAAACTGTTAGGTTTCTACTGCTTTCTCATTATTTGTAGATCCTCTTGCAATTCTGGCATACATTTGATACATTTTCAGATACCTCTATATTTACCACAGTCACATTTGTTTTGCTAGGCTAAAAGTTAGGTTGTTCGTCTAGCTGCTTTCAGCAATTTTCAAAAATTTAAAATTCTCCTCATTTTAAACTTAATAGAAGTCTGGCTTATGGCTACTAATATTAATAATAATGTTAAATCTTTTAAATGACTGTACAACCCTTTATGAGGCAAGTTGATGTGGTGCAATTTCCTCTTCTTTATGAGGAGATAATCAGAAACTATTTCCTCTTATGTATTCTGAAAGGTTTTTTCCTAACTTTTTGGCAGCAAAGTATAATAGTCAAACTAATTTTCAGTTGAAAATTGCTGTAAAATAAAAATAGTTTAGACATTAAAACAGCAGGTTCTGGAGTCGGATGTTTTGGTTTGGGTTTTTTAACTTATTTTTTTAATGAAAATCTGAGGTAGGTATCATTCAGAAATGCAATTTTTAAAGCAAAACTTTTACTAGCAAGTCTTTAACCATGTGTAACTTTAATGAGCACTCTGTTGATAAATTGTGTTTTTGAGAGCAAAACGTGAATATGTTCTTTCAAAAAAAGGCAAGTCCTGAAGGCAGATTTCCTTCATTATGTCCTTTTGTTATGTCCACTTTTGTTATACCAGAGCATTAACAACCAGTAATAAACTTTCTGAAGAAGAATTCCCCATGCATTAAAGGGAAATTGTGTGAAAACTAAAAGAACCTATATTTGTGTCTCACCTCTGAAACACTTAATGTTTTTTTCAATCAGAAATTTCATTCCTGTTCTTACTTCTTCTCAGAACCATCCCCAAATCTGAAGTACAACACCAATAAACCCTAGAATCTCCTGAGAGAACTTTTTCTGTCCTTACATATGTCAAAAAGGAAAACCTTGTATGAAATTAAGACAAGAAATCATGGAGAGGAAAAGAGAAACATAAGCACATACAACCGCAATGCATAACTTCTCAAGAGCATGTGGGGACTGTTCACTTGTTCACTTCATCTGCAGAAATCTAGAGATTTTGAATCTGAGCTGTAAAATATAATAATAGTAGCTGAAATTTTCATTTTGTGTTCTTCACCAGTCATGTTTGTGATGTATTATTTTTATTTTCTTGGATTACAGTGCATTACAATACTATATATTTCATTAGGATTCTTTCAAGAATTTCTATACAATTTAAAGAGGGCCAGCACAGGGCATGTGATTTAGATGCCCTAATATTACCATTTCTGTTCTTCTAATAGTAAAGTCCTAAGAGCAAGTATTCTTCAGAAAAGAAAACTACTTGAGTGAACATCTTTGCCTTTGAGTAAGTCTTTTCATTTCTGTGAGCTCTTAGATGTTGTTCCAAGTCCCTTTCCCCTCAGGATACAAGGCTAAGAAAGATTACTCAATCTTCAGAACCTCACTGGCTCAGCTTATGACACAGAATCCTCTAAATTCTCTAAGAAAGCAGACGCTTCTGGGGTGCTTCAGGCCCAGTTTTAGTCTCTCTTGGTATTTCAGTTGGCAAAAATGCTGTCAAAGGTGGTTTCTACAACCAAAGAGACAGTGGAATTATGAAATATTGCCAGAAGCTGATTGACCCCGAAGTCAGAAGTTATAGTTAGACTAATTTCATGATGAAATATAAATTCCACAGTTTTCTTTTCTCACATAGGGATCTCTGTGCCACTGAGACTTTTTGCAGAGTCAAGCAGCAGTGTGATGGGCTCTTCTTCACATAAAAAGTAGCATTGTCCTGTGATATCAGTGAAAGTCAAGATTTTTGTTTCTTTGTTTGTAAAACTAGAAATAATCATACTTAATCAAATAGGAATTTATTGACCATTAATGTTTTCAAAGTGATACTTTTCAAAAGAGGAAAAAATGTAACATTATTTTAAAAACTGCTGATTTCACAGATGTTGATTTCTTCTTTATTGAGATTTCTGATAATTTCAACTTCTGTCTTTATTTGAGAAAATGCTGGATCTGCCACAGAGTTAAAGTCACTTTTAAAGAGGCAGTCTCCTCATTCTCTTTACTGGGAAAATACATTATCATTGGTAATATGCAATACTTTCTAATGCAATTCTTATGATTACTTATGTCAGGCCAAAAATTGCCCCTAAACAATGTTACAGGGCTTTTCTATCTGCTTCATGAATTGAATCACTCAGCACTCACACTGGGACTTCAAGCTACAAGAACATGTACAGACCAGTGACAAAGTCTGCCCTAGGATATCTAAGTACTGATTAGAAGGAAATAATCTTTGAAAAAAGCACATCTCATTCAGTGGGTGTAAGGTACAAGAACAAAACATATAATTTACTCACAAAGGTTTAGATCAAGCCAGAAATTACACTTGCGAACCTGAATCATAATTCCATTAGTACATCTGCTCTCACCTTTCACCTCACGACACCTGTTCATAAAGAGACAGAAAGTGGAATGTAAGACTAGACACAATACAATACAAGATAGAACACACAATAGAAAAAGGGAATTTTTTTGAGGAAACATCAACTGATTGCATTGTAAGATTTAATGCAAATGTTTCTTTCCTGATCCATAGTGATTTCAGGTTTCTTTTATCTTCCTGCTGTAACTGTTATCCAATAACTGTACCCTCTAATATTACCATAATTAATACAGATAAAGAAAGAAAGAAAAAGTTCAGTAGTTCCAGTTTAGGTGTTGGCTATGTTCCCCTACAATATTTGTGAATATCATAAAAGTACTACACAATCCTTGTGCCTCACTTAGCTTCCCTTTAGCATCTCCAAACAAGATTTGATTGCTTAAGTTTTGTTCTGATCCCCTGTGTATGGCTGAATTTCATCCTAGCGCAGGACTGTTGCTGACAAAACAATCTCCTCTGCTTTGTCCAATTTGGCTGCAAATCACTAAATCAATGTGTCCTTCAGAAAAATCTCCTAGATGATTATTCTGTAGCCTTGACTGCCAATATGAAGCACTTCCCATTTACCAGAACTCTTCACAAAAAGCAATTCACTAATTGAACAACATTTCAATGTTGGGGAAACTGAGAGAGTACCTGATACAAGATAACAGAGAAAGCAATATTCCCGAAGATACTATGAAATTTAATATACTGTTACAGTCATGCTCGGGCTGCCTGGTCCTGCCAGAACATAGATTGTGCAAAATCCTATTTTTCTTCTTGGTTGCTATGCCACTCTGCAATTTTATATCCATTTTATTACTCTTAGCCTCTGATTAAGTTATGGCAGAAAGCTTTCCAAAGCTCTGAATTCTCAAAGACCTCAGGTCCAACCTACAAACATTTGACTATTTTTTAATGAATAGCCCCACTGCAAGTATAGAGAATCAGGGCATATTTAACATTACATTTCAAAAAATTATTGGGTTAAAAATGGATTTGTATCTTAGTGCTGCTATTAATTTTAGAAATTTCAAGCTGCACACTTTGGGACATAAACCTAGTTTTAGCTAGACCCAAATTAGAGCAGAATTTTGCCCTGCATCCTTGTACTATAGTGTGCAGTGCTTGAATGAGTATCCTTCACTATGAGGGTGTTGAGGAATTAGAACAGATTGCCCAGAGAAGTTGTGGATGTCCCATCCTTGGAAGTGTTCAAGGCCAGGATGGATGCGACTTTGAGCAATCTGGTCTCCCTGCCCATGGCAGTGGGATTGGAACAAGATGATTTTTAAGGTCCCTCATAGTCCAAGGCATTCTATGATCCTGTGTCTCTGATGCATCTGTTACTGATCATTGCTGAAAAGGAGACAGAAAAACTGGAGTGTGACACTGAAAGAAGTATTGCAGCTCCTCTGCTCCTGCTGACACCAATGGTAAAGGATATTTTGGGTAGGTTTTACTGTCCAAATATAACTGACCCATCTGGCCATGAAGAAACGCAAAAGTTTTTTCAGGGAGACCTACTGCCCTGCAGGAATTAGATGGACACACTTTTTAGGCAATGGAAAAAGAAATATTTCCTAGTTTTCCTAAAAAACTCTCAAGCATTTAATTTCAGATTGCGATTTCTTCTTTCATTTTCTTTGGTGCATCATTAAATATAATCTCTAAAGGCAACTCAGTAGATCAGACACATTAAACATGCCTTACCAATTTAATCCTTCTTTTTAATATCTTTCATTTTCATTCATCTTCTTCTTTTCTTTCCTAACACACTCACCAGAAGCCACTAACTTCTACAGAGAGAACATTTTGGTTATTATCCTTTAATGTGTTTTTCCCAACAAGCTGACTGAATCCACAATGCTCTCCTTTCCCCCATTTTTCCCCTTTCCCAAACAGTTCTAGTCATTCCTTTATCAAGCCAAGTTGGTAAATTTTCATCCCAGGATTAAGAGCTGAGCAAGTAATTTTCAATAACTAATACACTCAAACAAAGACTTTTTTGCCCTTCTCGGGGATTGCCTGCCAGATCTTAATCTGAATTTGTTAGCTACTAGAACATTTCTGATATCATTTAAATTTTGTTAATATCTGTTTGATCACAAATGTTTATGCTACCTATTTTGTGACAAACTGAAAAAAATCATGTAGCAGTGATTGTTTCACATAATCTTATGTGGCAAAAATGGAGGTCTCAGGTGCAGAGAAAGCAGACTAAAGTATGAGTGAAAATACTAATTTGCAAACCCCAATAAATTCACAGATATATATATGTATTTCTCTCAGTCACTCTTATCCTTCCACATTCACCTTAATTGGAACTTTAGCCTATGGTACCTTTCACCACAACACTTTCTTGAGATACCATAAGTCTCTCTCTGCAGTCATGTATTTGAATCTTTCTACCAGTCCTCTTTGTTCAATATATTTCTAGTTGATTTGGAGAGCAATAACATTGTAGGAGCCCAGACAACATTTTTCACAGGCTACATATCAAAGCAATTTCCAAATGGACTGGTACAATGTGCTGTTATATTTCCTCTGTTCTCCAGGAGTGAGACTAATGATCAAAGTCAAGACAAAAATAACAATGGCAGCAAAATTACCACTGTACAATTATTGCATTCTTGATAAACTGAAAGATATTTGACTAATCTCATTCTGTTAAATCTCTGGCTTTTTGCCAGCTTTCCAAAATACTGAGAGCCTAAAGCCTTGGATGTTGTGGTATGACTATTCTGTTTCAAGAATCTGAACTGCCTCCATACTACTTTAACGAAGCTTCTTCATCTACAGCATTGTTATTTGGAAGTGAAAGAAATATTTGGAAGTGAAATAAAGTATCTGGAAAGACAGTAAGAATGCAAAGAAATCATTGAGGTCCACACATAGACCTCCTTGTAGAGGGAGAAATTTTGGTGAGGGAAATGCAGTCTTTCCATCTGGGAAATGTAGTTGATCAGCATTGCTCAGTAAATGTTTGTATCACTGGCACTTGAAACAGCATTCTGCCTGCAGTTTTGAAGATTTAATTGTACTTGAAAATCAGTTTTTCTAGTGCAGTCTGATGACTAAATCTGAGTAAAGAGGAGAGGAAACAAAATGGAGAGGTGAGGATTCTGTGTCCTATTCCCTGTTCCGCTACTGAGCAGCGGTGTGACCTTGGACAGGACATTTAAAATCCATGACTTGCTGCTTCAACTGCCAAATTAGGCAAGGCTGACCTGCCTTTGAGGGGTCTGTGAGCTTCAATTTTTAACATCCTGGTACAGAACCACTCAAAGCTGCAAAATAGAGGCTTCCACTGTTGTAGCTAAAAAAAAATTTGAGACTTCAGCTCAGTAGAAATTAAAAATTAGTGCTTTCTTCTTGTAACCCTGGGGATGATGACATAGATCCACTTGAGTAAGCACAGGAAGATTCTGAGAGATGGGCAGAATAACAAATCGCAGTATAAATGAATGAACAGAAACATCCAGCACAAGTTTTCCTAGCTGTCCTCACCTCTCCTGCTTTGATTAATAGGGAACAATGAAGTAAACAGAGCTGGAGGACAAACTAAGCAGCAAAGAATTGTAACTGACAATTTGCTGCTAAAATACATAGTCTCTTGTAAAACCTATTGATTAATGAAGTCTCTCTGCTAGCATAAAAAAAATACACACACAAGAGAGGGAAGCAAACTCGAGTAAATACTCTCATTTAGAAAACTCAGCATCATGCAGCATTTAATCTGTCTGCTATTCAATAACAGCAGCACATACAAGTAACTTGTCTCTTTTGTTATTATTCACCTGGAGCTATTAATCATCAAACTACAAAAAAAAAGATCAAAAGGAGAGAGAAGTGATGAGCCTATTTCTCCATTGATGCAGCTCTGAGGAGGGCACTTAGCCCCGGGAGGGGTGCAGAGCAGCCTCCCAGCCCTGGCAGAGGGGCACCGCAGAGGGGCACCACAGAGGGGGTGTGCACATAACAGAGAAGAGGTTCACTCTTCTTGCAGCAGAGATAGAGGGTGCCGTCACCAGTACCCTGAAGTCACCTTCCTTGCCAGCCAAAGTTTTTAGTCCAACACTGCCATCTATTGCCTTAAATTCCAGATTTGAAGGAGGCTGGATATTACAGAGTGGTCTATCTTGTGAGATGGTCCCAGATCTGAACTCATATATGCCACCCCGTTAGCTAAACACTGCAGAAGTTACAACCCAGATGCATCCTCTGCCCTTCCAGCCCAAGCGTATTGTCATGACAGGGGGCCAGGTCAAGGCTGTGTAATGGAAGAGAAGCTGAACAGCCTGGACGTTTGCAGACAAGGCAATGCAAAAAAGGAGAGGTGCTCTAACTGTTCTGTTCTGACTAAACCCTTCTGAATCATTCTTCATTAACCTTTTGATTACCACACTGAACTGGAGATTTATCCGGAAGATGTACAATGGAGGACCCAGAAGAACTCACTTCAGCTGGCTATTTTGTCAGAGCAATACTAAATAATCCAAAGGTCAAAGGATGAAGAGGACTTCTTGTACAAATTACTGCCTGATTAATAGAATATTAAATCACACTAAAGCAATACTTTAGCTGAGTGTAAATGCAGGCAAGTACTTTACCTCTTTTCAAAAAGCCTGTTTGCAAAATTTATTCACTGCTTTCTATTCAGGCTGGAATGCACAACTCTGAATTCATTCTTGCACACCATTATACAGCTAGATAAAATAGATATGGAGAAATAAAACAGTGTTGCTTCCAGAGAGAGAAAAAGATTCTGGGGTGGTCAAGAAACATAGACTCGAATGCAGTTTGATGAATCCTTCAAGTTTCACTTTTGAAAAAAAGAATAAGTTGTGTACTTCAGTCTCCTGAGCAAACAGATTTAATTAGGCCCATATGAGGAGAGGGAAAAGAGAATTAGACTTTTGTATTGGCAAGGAGTAGACTAGAACACAAAAATGTATAGCATTAACAATATTAAATCTTTTATCCACAGGAAGGCCAGGTCCTGAAAGTGTAAAAAATTTAACTGGAATGTACCCATTTTTTCATTTCTCAGGCTTCAGGCAGTGCTGTCCTATCAATGTTATTAAAAGTCCTACATTACATTTGACTAGATTTTGCCTTTTGAAATGGGCTTGTTTAAATCTCTCTTCTGACCTGCACTAGCTACCCACATGAATTCAGTCCTATCAGAAAACACATTAACTCTAGGGTAAAGGTCATAGAGTTAGAGATAACGAAGAGGGAGGATATTCTAGTTCACTCGAAGTCATATTTAATCTCTCTGGGAATTCTGGAGATACACTAGAGAATTGTCACTAGGATAACTTGCAAAAAATGTCACCCAAATATTTTTATGTTGAAGGAGCTCTTTTCACAGGGGCAGACAGCTCCACATCTCCTGTAGGCTCCCTCAGCTCACCTGCCCCTTCGTCATTCTGTTTCATATTTGAATTTTTTCCTCTATATTTTCTACATGACAATTCTTTTATGATCCATCTTCCTTACAAAAAATTATTTTGTTTCCTTGATTTTAATTCTGCTATGAGGGCCTTTTCCAACTTATGTTGCTTACCTACAATTATTTTGTTTCTATTATTTAAAAAAATTGAGGAGGATTGTAAAGGGCCAATGAAAGGGGAAAAAAGCAATGAAAAAGTGAGAAGAATAGAAACAAATGCTTGGTAGTCGCACTAAATAATTTTTTTAAATTTAGGATATATTGACGAAGTGTTAAAACAGCTGCAATTTTTATGACTCATAGACGCTTTTGTATCCTAGGCAAATAAAACTTAGTGTAAGTTCAAACTTCTAGCCCAGGATGTTAACAAAATGACTCTCTATGGGCTCCATTACTATACTAGCTCAGTGAGGATTTATCTGCTTTTTATATGTGTTCATGAGTGAAACTTCTGTATTCTATTATATATGGGGATTTACTTTGGCAATGATACTATAATGCCCTTGTTTGGATGTATTAAGATTTGATCTTAAGTATTCATCCAGAACTCTTACAGCCCCAGCTGATGTTTGGTGTGTAGGACCCAGCTGACTACAAATGAGTTGCCTTTTACAAGACATCTCTTCTCTCCAACATGACTTCCCCAAAGGAATAATTCTAGCAAATCTTCCACTAATCACCCTTCATGAACAATGTCATCTCTAACACTGTTGTGAAAAATAAGAGTGCGTTCAATTAAGATACGATTTGACAGTCTAAGCCAAGCAGCATTTTCCCAAATACAGATGTTTATATGTAAACATTTCAACCATAAACTTACTCATTGACTTGCCTTGTCAGAAAAGCCTTTTCAGTTCTGTCTGCGTGTGTCTTAATATTTCCAGGTATTCAATCCAAGAGCTTCACACTACCTTAAAGTGAAGGAAGGAAAATCAAAAGGGACCAAAAATTTTAGGCAATGCAAAGCACAAAGAAAGACCTCTTGTAGCAATTTTTAAGTTTAGAATGCTTAGATGACTAATACATATATCGGGAAAAGGGGAGGTTCCAGAGGCTTTTAGTGGTTCTTGATTTTGTGAAGGGAACTTCTGCTTTCTGTCATCTAAGAGGATGATTCCCTTCCTCTTTTATTGCATTACCCAAAAGAGTTGTTTTTTTCTTAACTAATGCTTTAGAAACTCAAACCCAAATATATGCAAACATTTCAGTTTTCCATGAAATTCAGGTAAATGTTCTTAACACATTGACCAAAGGCATAATTTCCTAATTTTTAACAACCAAAGGGAGTAATTTAGTTACAGAGATTCAGCTGTTTGCAACACTTCATGTGCTTTTGTAGGAACGCTGGAATCTGGTTAACTGCAGCCATAACCTTTGCAAGTGCAGAAATTTTCCAAAAGCCAGCCACATCTTGGGCAATCTCTTATCATGAGGTGCAGTAAGCACTGGGATGAAGATGGATACTCCTTCCCTCTGGCACAGTGATGCCAGACACTATTGTCTTCAGAGGGAAAACTGAGCTTTGCAGCCCAGGTGACAATAATATCCCTTGGCTCCAAGTATTACCTGGACTCTGGGGAGGATGTCAAAGGCTTTTTACCTCACCATTATCCAGGTTCTGTCAAATCTCACAGCAGTGCCTTTCAGAGCCTCTAGTCCTAGCCTGTACTGTAAGCACCTCACTCAGTTTGTAAACAAAACACAATGAGAAAAGGAACACTAAAGTGTTGAGACATGAATCAACATGACTAACTCTGAGACAGTTTCTGCCTCATGAGAGAAAGAAATCAGATGGGGCATATTCGTAGCCTCCATTCCTAATGTTTCTATGGCAATTTTGGCAGCTGGTCTTGTAGAATTCATTTCTTCCAAGTCAGCTTGATCTCACACTCTGGCAGTTTTGATCTGTAGCCTCCTAGATTAATGCAGCATAAACAACTCCAATTATCACAGCTCACATCAAAAGCTTTTAGAGTAAGGATAATTGAGTGAAACTGTGCCACTGAGAGAGACATACACAGTGGCATCGGGGTGGTATTTGAAAGTCTCCCAAAAATCACAACATATGATGAGAAAACAAAATGTATTTAATTTTAAAGATATTCAACCTGCTTTTGATTCTTTTCAAATACCCTAGCCGTCAGTCAAGAGAAAAACTGTAGACTCTTTGTGGTAGTTTCAAATGGAAAAGAAGATTTTGTGGTTTAGGTATTTTAAAAATGGAGCATAGTTCAACTGCAGTAAAAATATATTTTCTATGAAACAGAAAAGTGCATTTTGGAAAGATAAGAACTTCAAAGTTCATCCAAAGCAAGTAATGAGAAAAGATCTGAACCTAGAGGATAAATACCTGAGAACAATATGTCTCCTTTTATTATATAATTTTTTAAATCTGCCTGAAATTATATTTCTGAAAACCTTAAGAATATTTCTCATTACCAAAATTTTTCAGCATGTAGAACAGCAAAGCAACAAAACATTATGTAGATAATCTTAGAGAATTCATCACATTCTGTGATATGCTTGGTTTTCTATTGAGTAGCTCCACATAAGTCGTCAAATGTGTGATATAACTAACGTGATAAGGGCCAAAGCTAGCAGAATAGCAAAAACAAATGACAAAGGAGTGGATCCCTGAGTGTGAAATGTCAAAGGTGGAAGAAAGTTTTTTATCTGGGATTCTGCAAGGATACTGATCTGCATGAAGAACATTCCATTTTTTTACCAGATCGTCCTTGTTGATATCCCCAACTGAAATATGGCCTGCACTGTCTTAACTGTTGCTGACTTTCCTTTGGTAATGAGCTTTTCCACTCCTGAAGGAAAAGAAACTTAGCTGTGATTCCTTTTAGGAAGCTGAATGTCCCACTAGGTAGAGAAGAACAGTAGCCACTGTGTAACAGTGATGCAATATGTTATCATAGTATATAGAAGGATATCTACCTAGTTTATCAGAATAACCTATATAGTTCCCAACAGGAGTAACAGGGAATACAGTATGTTTATATGGTGAAATTTTATGAGCTAAGACACTTAGTAATGTAGAAGTTATTATTTTCTACTGCATCCATGAGAACAGCATCATGATGGAATAATCAAGAGGCATTTTCAATGCAGTTTACAAAAATAAAATCTCTAGTGTTAGTTTTAAATAAAGTTGAAAGAAAAGGGAACTGCACTTTGTCCTGCCTTCAATGGAAATGCTACAGAGAGAGGTCATCAGCAATGTAGCTTTTCTATTACATATAGCCTATTTCAAAGGTCTGTACAATGGCCTGGATTGCAGTTTGTTCCACCTTACAGCAAAAGAGAACTAGAATTTCTTACCAAATACTCAGGGACAAAATTATGTCCAAATAAAGGACCCCAGCACACCCGGTTCTATGACATTCCAGTTCCCCATACATGTGCATGTCCACCACTGGTACTACTGGCATACATGGTAAAGTTTTTACATTTTCAAACACTGATAAAATTCTTGGTAACATTTGGTGTACTACAGTATTTGCTATGCTAAGCCAGAAACTAAAAAGTGTAATGATGAGTGTGCAACCAGAAATGCCAATTTGCCTCTGGGGGGTCATAGCAGATCTGAAATGTGTCCTTCAAAAGCACTAGGCTTAAAGAGAAACATCAGATCTTCTCTGTCTACCTGATCAACATGCAGCAGATGGGGTTTTTTTTTTTTTTTGTCTCATTCTATTTCTGTCTTTCTCTGATATATGGCAAAAGGTCCACAACCATCAATACATTAGGTCATCTCCTGTCACTCAGCAGCAAGAGCTGTGTCAGACAGGAGAAGCCTTGAGAGTTTTCTTACTTGTCCTGTACTTTCAAGAACCTATCACTTGGTCACATTTTTTTATGTAAATTCTGGCGCTTGATAAAGAATTATGCCTCTGCTCTTTTAACAAAAATCTAATCTCTTCAGCATTTGGTATGCTGTCTCCAATGTTCCTCTGCTGAGCATGGTTTGCAGCAGAACTGGGAATTGTAGGGTCTAATTCAATACTGCTCTGCAGTACAGCATTTATTATTTCTTCAGGCTTTTCCTTCCTTCTCCGTCAAGTGAAGGCAATCTTAAATCACAAGGTATAAGACTATGAAGCATTTTCAGATCCAAATTTCATATTAAGTTCCTTTTCAGAAAAGAATCTTTAGACAGGAAACCATCTTCAAAATAGTAAGAGAATGCCTCACACCAGTGACTGACAGACAGTATAAGAAACATAGAAATATACTGAATAGCCTTTCTTCCACCATATCTTCCACCATAAAAACGCTGGCATACTTCATTTTGCCATTCATTTTTGGAAGTTTTTATCCTTGAAGAGAAGCCAGCTCACACTTCAGCTCCTAGATGGTGGAAGGGAGCTGGACGATTGTTGAGATCAAGAACTGTTAATTGTAGCTTCTACTTACAGAAATGCAGCTGTCACATGTATGTTAGGATGTGAACTGCTTTATAACCTCAGATTACCATCCTACTTTTCTGCTAGTTAAAGGATACAGGAACTTGGGAAAAGTGAGAACTGGAAGCCCTTCCAGGGGGCTTTACTTTGACCCCATTTCCCAGCTGTGATTTTGAGCTCTGAAGGATGTGTCAACAAATAGATTAGGGGGTTCTCTCCTGTCTACCTGTGCTACATAGGTGCTTTTCTGTTTGTGTTACATATTTACCAAGAAATTAAATCCTTTTTTTGTGTCCCTCTCAGTAATGGGGTTTGAAATGGGACATAGTCGCACTACACCAATGTCTTGGATCACTCCTCAGACACTGCTAAAACTACTAGTTTTCTTTTGAGCTAAGTTCCCTCGGTCTAGCAACCAATGGCACTGGGACCATTCTTTCATGTTGAATTTATTATCTATGGTTACCTGGTTGGATCATTTTTCTGCATACTGAAATATCTGCATACTGAGCATAATTGGACTATTTCTCATAACAAATGGAGTGTGCCTGTACAGGAGGAGGTTGGTCTATATCAGGTTTTGCCTCACTATTTTTAAGAGCACCAGCAGAGAATGGGTTTCACTTCCCTGCTGAGGATCTTTCCAGACTAATGTTTTTCTGTTTGTTTAGTGTCACAGGAGTTGGTCTCTGTCATATTTTTATGAGTGGCAAAGTATAAGTCCTGGTCATTTTTGCATTGCTTCACAAGGTATACAAGAAATATTCTTGCAAGGATATCTGGGTTTATTTATTTTAACACAAAATCAGATTCCTGGGAGACATTCCAGCCCAAAGGTTGTTTTATTATTAGTAGTAGTAATAGTAATAGTA
>WEKY01017097.1:2621-13727 GCA_013390045.1 Picathartes gymnocephalus | reverse complement strand
AGCCAAGAAGCCAGGAAACAAGGAAAACATCATTACAAAGCTCCTGCCTTCCTTAGCAAACACCTGTCCTTCAAACCAGGACAGGTATGAACAAACATTATGAAAAGAAAGCACAGGTAAAGTTCCCTTGGAAAGTATATTAAGAAAGCTTTTGAATTGCATATGCAACAATGGAAGAAATGAGAATACTGTCCATCATGGTATAATAAAATCATATGTCTCATCTATACAAAATTTCATATAAAATGCAAGGGAGACAATTACATTTTACATATGCTGTGGTTTAATATATTAGCTGAGACATATCTACTAGAAAATATCAATTATCACAACTCGGCGGGTTTTTATATATGTATGTGGGCATATATATACATACACATTACTTACTATGCCGCTGATGTATAATGGATGTAGAAAGCTAGAAATTACTAACTGGGTCACAAAATCCAGTTCTAGATACAGTCAGAAAATCATAATGGAGATGTTTAATAGTGGAAGAAATAATGATAGACCTATTATGGAGAGGCTGATAAACAAACCAGTCAGCCATAATTGTGATGTGTTAGTTGCTATGACATGATCCCTGGTTTTATCACACCACTCATAAACAATGTTGTTTTTCTAGGACAATGCCTTGGTTTAGTTTTTTTTTAGAAGTACTCCAGCTGACTCATTGCCCTGTGATAGCTGATGTCATCACTTCTGATAACAGATAAAAAAATCAGATAAAAAAAAAAGACAAAAAAGTACAACCCCCCCCCCAACCAAACAAACAGATAAAAACAAAAAAAACTCAAACAACCAAAAACCCCCAAGCCCCTCATAAAATTTCAAACTCTTTACTCATCCCATTTGGACCCTGGCTTCCATCTCCCCCACTGCATCTCACTAGTCCCTCCTTATTCACGAGAAACAGAGGTAACTTAGACTCCCTCATAATGTTCTGCTTGAAGGATTGCTGAACAAGGCATTGGCTGGACTGTCTGCCTCGATGTTTTTCTGAAGTGACTGTCTGGCTTAGAGTCAGATATCTTAGCACTCTGAAGGCCTGAACTCTCAATCTGGGCACTTCAGAAAGAAGCCAAGTTTCTTCTTACAGTACTGCAGAATCACAGCATAGTTTGAGCTGAAAGCTGCACCTTCAGGGATCATGCCATGCCATGGTCAGGCATACCTTCCACTAGACCAGGTTGCTACACACTCAAAATCATTGGGTGAAGTCTTGTTTCCACTCATGCAGTCCTCCAATACTGGTCATCTTCTAGGGTGCCCTGATGCCTCTTTAATTGACAAGAGACACACTTGTGATCAAGACAGGAAAAGAAAATCTGATCTTTCAGATCTGTTGTGGAATGGAGTTGAATACAGAAATAAATTCTGCTCAAAGAGATCTGTTATATTTTTTCTTAGTTCTGACCAGAAATAAATTGTTACAGAAAAAATGCTGAGAGTACTTCAATTTCTGTTAAAATGTCTGCTTCTGCCAAAACAACTTATTTTGTTTATATTTTGTTCATCACTCCATACAATTTAATTCCAAGAAAATCATGTTCCCCCTTTTAATATCTACATTAATTAGAAGCCAAAATAAATATGATTTTTTCTAAGTTTCTGGTTTTCAGATAAAATGTACTTTCTCACAGAAAACTGTTCCATCAAGACTAAGTCATCACAATTCTATCAGTATCCACAATCACCACTGTAGCCCAGGGCTGGAAGAACCATCGTGCCATACTCTGCCCATTCCCCTTTGGAAAAGCTTTGAAAAGGCAGTTGCTTAATTTCACAGGGTACAAGGACTCCAAATGTTGCTGGCCCTAACATGGGGAGTGCATTCAGGGATGACTCCCAGCATTATCTAGCAAGTCCTTCTCTTGTTTTATAACTAAAATTAAACTTTGCCTAAGTCAGAAGATACCGTGAAGACATGGCTTTTGTTGTCACTGAACTCCAGATACCCATCAGGCTGTATTTCAGGGTGATGTAACTGAGGGAACTACAGGGCATTACCTTTGGAGAAAGGTATCCTGAAATAATTTGTGCTTCCTGTACTTTCCTTTCCTCCTGAATATTGTCCCATCCTGCCAGCAGCCACGTTCTTAGGAAGAACTATGAATAGATACCTCTGAAATACAACATGGTTTGTTATGTGATGGACCAGATGGCATCCAGTGACAGATATATTTCAACAATGCATTCCCAGAAGAGGACACTTCTGTTACTCTGACAGTACCTGAATGATACAGACTATCTATATCTTTAGTAAAATGTCTTGAGATTCTCTGACATTTACATGTAAAATTATTTGCTTCTGTTCAACGAGAAAGCACATTTTTGGTGTTGTTATATTGTTTTCTTATTTTTTGTTTTAGTTATCTCAAGAAGGAAGATAATAGAGAGATCCATGTTCCTTTCACAGACAGGAGTTTATTACTTTATTTCCACCACTAAAGTTATGCATATTTTCCATCAAACAGTCTCAGACAGATTAGATGTTTAATGCTGCAACTAGGCTTCATTTGATGATTCAGCTTGAAAAAAAAATAGGTCAGGTCTATGTATATATGTCTACATGTATACTATGTTCGCTGACATATGAATGGGATCCATATGACAAAGGCTGTGGTGTTCTGCCTTGCCCCTCTCTAACAAAACAGAGAGTGCCACCATTCACCATTGTGGTTGGGATTCAGGGTCTTTAGAAGCTTGCCAATAAAACATATTGAGGCTAGAATGCATTCCTTCCATTCGTGGCTGAATGACTCCTAATCACTAGAAATTCTCTGAATAGTCTCTACCAGAATAAAATAAGGTTTCATTTAAAGTCTGAAATTGCTTTAATTTTAGGAATCATGTCTTATTTCAGTTCTGTAGTTCTGATTCTGTTCCATATTCAACAGTTATTTATTCTTAAGGAAGGTCTAACTTAAGTTCTGGGTTTAGGAAAATAATCATCTGAAGTTTGCATGATTCTGCTGTATGCTATTTCGGGTGGGCAGGCAGAGACTATGCTCAAACCCCGGAGGTTACATGCATTTTACAAGAGATTATTTTCTAACCACCCTTTGAAAGCAGCATCTTAAAAATCTCTGATGTTTCACTAGCTCACACAGCTAAAAACAAGGGGATTGTTTCTGCACAAATGTAATTGTCCAATTTTTATCCTACAATTAATATCACATGTTGTTCTATTCTTGTGCTTTTCAGAATTTTTCGCTGTAGGTCCTGCTAAATGTGAGTTTGCAAACTCTATAGCCCTTCTCTCTTTTTCTTAATAGCAATTTGCTACTCAAACTTCTGCCAACAGAAACAGTAAGAAGTTACTTTTATGCTACTTAAAAGAAAGAAAGTGATATATTTTAAAAGCAGTGGATATAAATTTATGTTTAATTTTAGTAATAGAAGCTGATAGGTGTAAACTGGTGTCAAGGTTATATAAAGAATTTAAAATTCAGTCAGAATGATGCTTTGATATATTTACACTCAAACCCAAATTTCCAGTTTCACACATTACATGTAAATTACCAGATATCACGAGGCTGCTAAGAACTGATAATTCAGAGCTGCAGATCTAGTTCAGCAAGAAATGATAGTTTGTTTTCTCACACAGGCATATAGAAACATCATCTGAAATGCAGGCATATGCTTTGAAGTAGAGTAAGGGCAAAATATTCTCAGCATCTGCTAACAACTGTTGCGAGGCTTGGGTTAGAACTTGGATATAATCTGTCAATTTGCATCAATCAAGTTAACTTACACTTCAAGACATAATGAAATGTGACCAACAAAATTAAATACATGAACATAATATATAAGCAAAATGCATTCTTGATGACAGTGGGTAAAGAAGCGGTGGAACTCAGAAAATACTTCTAATTTTTTTTGAGTACTTTTAGGACAAAATGTAGCCTTTGCTGAGAGGTTTTGGCTGTTCTCATAGAAATTTCAAAGGGTATGACTAGGACATTTCTAGGTACTACACCGCTGAGGATTTAATTTGCAACTAAATAAAAAAGAAACTGGTCATCTGCAACTTTCTGTAAAGAATGGATTCAGCCATCATTTTAATGCCAATTGCAATCTATAGACTGCATAGAGGGTGTATAGTGTTGCTCATATATAAACATATTTACAGGTATGTAACCTTGGGAGTTTTCCTTATAGATCATAATTGAACAATGATGACAGACTTCTTAACCAAACTACTGCAAAAGCATCCTTGCTTTATCCTGCAGTCAAACCCTTAATGAAGCTGTGACTGGACATTAATACAACAATGCTAACCATGCCAACGCCATGCAGAAAAGGTGACCTCAGACAACAGCAGCCAGCAAAACTCATCTCTCATTAATTCAGCTTAAAAAGATTAAGTCTATAAGATTTACTTGAAAACAGACAAGTCTATTATGTGACAGAAATAATGTGTCAAGAATTGGTCGCACCTTACATACCTCCATATCTGTATTTAGTTCAGTAAATAGCACTGATTTTTTGTTATTTTGTGTATGTGCAATCCTTAAAAAATTTCTTTAGGACACCTGAACAGTGTTTCAGTAATATAATTGCTTAAAACCCAGCTGTTTTCCTGATTAGTAAATAAGTAAATGACCTAAAGAAAGCAATCCCTTTTCTCCAACCAGTGCACTGTGAGCTAGAGATGTGCTGAGCTGTACAGAAAACTGAGCAGGCTGCCAGACCAATTCCATGCTGTACCTGCTGGTGGTAATCCCACCCCACAGAGAGTAAGAGGTTGGTAAATCCATCTGTTTCTGAGAACTGGCCTCCCATCATTCCTGCGTTTATCTTTGATTTAATAATTTGATTTGATTCACAGTGCTGCTTAGAGCAAGGATTTGAAGGAGCCCTTACAAGAGGTAGCCAGATCTGCTCCCACTGACCTGTGCTGGTGTTCCTCTACTCCACTCCTTTAAAATGCTACAACTTTATGTTTGTTAATCCATGCCTCTAGAAAGAAGTGTGTAATTTAGTCTCAATACGTCAACATTGCCTATTCAAATCCAAGATAAAGTAGAAAATGAACCTCAGTGGAAAATGATGGGACCTAGAGATCTGTTCTTAAATTAGTTGTTTAGGAGTGGAGGGATCAAAACTTGCAAATCCTGTAAGACTTATTTTGAGTGGGAGTGAAGGGTACTAGTTTATGAAGCTGTTTTTCAAATTTTATGCTAACTATAAAGTGTTCCAAAACCAGATTTAGATCCTCAGGCCTTGAAATTCCTGCAGGGTGAATTACTTTACAAAAAGAATTGTTTCCTTTAGAAAGGCAACCTATTCCCGCAGGCTGGTAAAATTTAAGTCTGTGATGGTCTCTAACAACAAACCCAAAAAGCCCACAGGTACTGGTTTAGCTAAATAAGCTTCTGTAACAATGAAGTCATTAAAAATGCAATAAAATAACTTGAGTTTCTAAATGAAATATAAATAAAGAAGAAGAACAGAAATAGAATTACAGACACCACTTCTTAGGCCATGAGAGACTGTAAGACTGTGAAATTGTAGAAAATCTGAAGTTCTCTTACCTTAATTACAGATTTTCACCGATGTCCCAGAAGCAGAGAACATCTTATTTTCCAAGGAAAAAAATATGCCCATCCTATCAAAAAAATAAAGAGGAAAAAAATTGAAATTGGAAAAAGACTTTCAGTTTTAGAAAGTTTGCTTCTTTTGTACTGTTATTGAATTAGAAAGCAATAATAAAGTCCTGTTTAGCGCCAGAGGAAAGGAAGTTTAATTATATTTGCTATGAGGAGATCATAGTATTGTGAAACATTTAATGAGTGTTAAACTAACACAACAGAACTGAAGGCTCTTCTTGTGTCGCTGATACAAAGAGCTTTTAGAAAGTCACCACCTTTTTATATCATGGGTTTATACAGGAGATTTTCTGAGCTGTTATCCACAGGATGCATATTTTTATTTCAATCAGAACATATGGCACAATAAAAAAAAATTATATTTGTCTGTAGTAAGATCTGTGAGCTTCCGTTCCTGGACCTAAACAAAAGATTACTGATATATACACCCAAAGGGCAAAAAAACTGGTCCAAGTATACCTGATATAATCAAAATATCTTTCCTATAATACGACTGTTCACCTTTGTTATCCATCCTGTATCTCACTAGGCCAACAAAGATACTCCATCCACTTAAGGTTCTAATACTTAACATTCAAGACACACACACACACACACACATTTACATGTATACATATATTACAAATATATACATATCTACTTTTAAGAAGGTAATAAATACACAATGGTAATATAAAACCAAAATATTTAGCTTCAAGTCAGGACCATTCCTGTATAATTTCATCTTCACAAACTCTTAGAACACCGTAGGAGATGGTCTTTATACAGGAGCAGAACCGATTCATAGAATCATAGAAACAGAACCTTTTGCAACAGATATTTAAGATTATCTAGTCCAACTGATAACCCAGCACTGCCAAGCCCGCCACTAAGTCATGTCCCCACGTGCAACATCAACACGTCTTTTAAACGTCTTTGAGAAGGGAGTGTTGATTGTTTCCCTGGACAGCCTGCTCCAGTGACTGACAACCTTTTCCATAAAGAAATTTTTCCTAACATCTAATCTAAACCTCTCGTTACACAACTTGAGGCCATTTGCTCTTCTCTTCTTGCCAAATTTAGCTAGCTTCATTGAACACATTGATCATTTTTTCATTTGTTGAGTAGAAGAGTATTTCTTATTTTCCCTGATTCTCAGAGCAGTAACAGGTTCTTTAGTCTTGGCTATCTGGGGAGTCAAAATTATAAGAACATTTAGTTCCTAAGAATTTCTAGAAATGATATGAGGTCATCTGGTCACCAGACCCTGTTGTCATTTGAAGTTGAAATTGAGGGATTTTGATGGTGCTAACTCTGCACCTAAATCTGATGTGAGTCTCGGCCTCAAAACTAACCATCCCAGTGCCTGAGCCTCAGAATCATAGAGTCAGTGAGGTCGGAGAAGACCTCTAAGTTCATCAAGTCCAACCATCAACCTAGCACCACCACCACGTTCACCACTAAACCATATATACCTTCAAGTGCCCTATACACATGTTTTTTTAACACTTTCAGAGATGGTGACTCAGCGATTTCAGCACTTCTCTAAAAGGGACCAAGCTTTTTCTGTTGTTTAAGCTCAGTCTCCACTGTCATAGCAACTCTAGTCACAAAATAAATTGACAGGTAAAGGAAACTTCTGCAGGTAGTTGGCTCCAGCTTGTTCTGTTCCCATTTCCCAGCTGTTATCCTTGAAGCAGCAGGCTATTGACACCCAGCAATGGCAGTAAAAAAAAAAAGAAAATAACCCCAGGGAAGCTACCTGGAAAAAAACCAGTAGCTGCAATTCACAGGGACAATATTTGTCACTGAACTTTTGTGGATTGTCCTTCACGCTTAGAGAGGCAAGCCTATGTATTGCCTTTGCCTTTGATAGCTAAGGTGGCAAATCTAAAAAAGATGAACCAGAAAGAAAACATGTCTAGAAAGAACAGTTTTCCTTTGCAAAAAAAAAATTTTTTTTTTCCCTTCTTGTAATTTGCATATCTATCTGATAAAAGTTTTACTTGTATAAATCATGACTATGCCAAGTGCTTGCTTCTCCCTCAGATTAATAGTGTGGAAATCAGGAAAACGTATTTTTTATCTTGGCCTTTCACAAATCCTAGACAAGAACGAGGATAGAACACACACTTATGAACGTGATAGAGTTATAATGATTTAATGAGTTATAGCTGAACTGTTGAGTTTTCTGAGTTACTGTTTGCATGATTTTTAGCTCTCCCTCCCTTTCAGGTTAATGTAAAACATTAAATCAAGGAGAGGATGTATTAACTTAAATAGCCTGACTTAGAATTCAGGATGGCTATGAGGAAACATGCTGGCAGTTAGTTGAGCATAGCTAAGAGAAAAGTGTATTATTTTAAGCCAGTGTAACTGAAGTCTGTACCTAAAGGAAAAAGACGGGGTTTTTTTCATCGTGGAATTCAGTGAAAGTACTCTACCTTGTACTAATGTGAATGAAAGAATTGGATGATAATGACTTCTGAAATCTAGGAGGATTTCCTTCTTTATTTTCTTCTATTCTATTTTCTTCTGTCTAATTTCTGCTACATGGGTGGTTCTTTTCTCTTTGATTTGCTCAATCATCAGGGTTGGCAGAGACCTTCAAGATCACCTAGTCCAACTGCCAACCCAGCACCACCATGCTCACCCCTAGCCCATAAGCCCAAGTGCCACATCCAGATACCTCCTGAACACTTCCAGAGTCAGTGACCCCACCACTGCCCTCAGTAATTTATTCCAATGTCTAATCACTCTTTCAGTCTTTTTTTTCTTTTTTCTAATATCTAGTCTGAAATACCCCTGGAGCAACTTAAGGCCATTTCTTCTCATCTTTCCATTTAAAAAATAGCAGAAGAGATGAAGCCCACATCACTTCATCCTCCTTTCAGGGAGTTGTAGAGAGCAATGAGGTCCCCCAGAGCCTCCTCTTCCCCAGGCTATACAACTCCAGCTCTCTAAGCTGCTCCTCAAAAGGCATGTTTTCTAGATGTTTCACCAGATTTGTTGCCCTTCTCTGGACACGCTCCACAACCTCAATGTCCTTTTGAAGTGAGGGGCTCAAAACTTAGTTAGCACTTGAGCTACAGCCTCATAGTGCCAAGAGTAAAAAGACAATCCCTTCCCTGATACAGACCAAGATACAAGTTTTTGCATCATGATACTGGATAAATGGTAGACATTAGTCCCAGGCAGATCTCCAGTACGTCTAAGGAGTACATTTTGCTGGTCTGCTTTCTAGTTTTTTTCCCTAATTCTCTTTGGAAAGCTGAATGCGTTGTACATCTCCAGGGAGAAACTTTTTCTTACTAAGCTGTAGAGTCAGAACCTGTCTATTTTTTTGTTATCTGTGCTGTGATGCTTTCAGATTGATAGACTATGAAATAAAATTAAAATTGGCCACTCTAAAACATCCAGTGTGACTTTTCTCATAATGCAGACTTAAAAATATAATAATTTTTTATCTGATTTTTGAGTAAATTAAAACAATCTGTTTATTAAACTTGGTTCTACAATTTATTTTTCCTCATCATTAGGGCATCCTTTGCTATTGAATTGCAATTCTCTGCTATATTATAGTTTTGCTGCTCCAGTTAAGTCACAATCATTATGGATAAACTCCATTACAGATGCTTCTACAAGCATCTCCATGGTGAAGCTGAAAATCTAGGTCAATTTTTTCACTGAAAAGTGAATCAAATTTCTTTCTGATGATATTGGAAAGTGTGATAGGGTAAACTCTGATGAACTCCTGAACTTTGATCAGCACTTCTAACCCATAGCATGAAATTATACACTTCTATGTGCAGCAGGTACTAATAAAAGCTCATCCAGCTAATGCTTCATTACAGATGGGGCTTATCAACTCAGGTAACCACATGGCACTCTCATTTACTTCTGTGTACTTCCAAATTCTCTCATCTCTATGACACTGTGACCAAGTAGAAATATGAGAGAGAATTTAGCCTCATGAGTCTATCTCATGGGGGAATTACATAAGTAAATGAATATCACTGAAAATATAGATTAAAAGAATCCTAAGTAAGGTGTTTAAAATCCCCTGCTTTCCTGGGCAGTTTCAGCAGCTTCGCTCTTTTATGCTTTTAACCTAAATATCTTAACAAAAATAGCATTCCTCTGAGTCCACTGTGTTTCTGGACATGAAATGCCTATCTAGCGTTCATAGTGCTTTATGGAGTGGGATTGGGATTTCACTAACTTCACTTTTAGTTCTCTATCTTGCCAAGCAGCTTGGTGGGTTGGACTGAGTAGTTGTGATCTGCCTTACACTGCAACCTTTTAATCCTCAGTCAGTCCCACAGGAGCAAACAGATGCATATGAAACCCTTGGCACGACTCAGAATGAAGTCAGGTTATGCAATCAGAATTACTGCTATATCTGTTGCTGTCTAACTTTTAGGATATCTTTTGGTCAAGTAGAAGGGTTTACTCCTATTTCTACCCTCACTGATGGTGCAATTTTAGGCAAGGAGCACAACATCACAGTACTTCCTTCTTGGAATGGTAGAAGGCAATCTTCCTGCTATCCTTCATGCTGTGTTTTGAGGTCTTCTGATGAAAGTTGCTAAAATAAGTACCATGTATTATTCATATATTAATTTGCTCTGGCATATTGGTTTCAGGAAACTTCATTTAAGTAAATTAGTAAATGAACATCAAAGAAAGACAGTTAAACACAGTTAATACACTAAGCAATGGAGCAGGCCAGGCTTGACACAAATCTGAAAAGCAAATAAAAATCATAGAAACACTGTAATTTCCTTATGACCAGGAAATAAAAAAGAAAAAAGGAATTAAAAAAAAGAGAACAACAACAAAAGAAGGCCCTCTAATAAATTTTCTACACCTTTTGGGACAGTCTTGTGCAGCTTAGTAGAGAATTAGACCTTATCGATAGAATTTTGTAGCTTAGTCCAAAATATGGATGGAGACCATATAGTTAAGAAAGTAGTGATCCTGGAATAAACGTTATGTGATTCCTAGGTTCCTTGGCTTTCAGCCTGATTTTTTTCAGGGGAACTTCTTAAAGAATTTTGAGATGCTGCCGTTCTCTATCAGCCTTCAGAATACCTTGAATAGAACATTTAAAAACTGAACACTCCAAAGTTCCACATCACTTCTGAGGTTGTGGAACAAACTACTAGCAGAAGAATTTTTTTTAAAAACTTGTCCCTATTCGTTCTCCAGGATTGTTCCTTAGAACCATTCTTTTTAAAACAACTTTATATACATACATATATATACATATAGGGATGGCAATATTTTAGGGTTTTCCTCAAATTTCTCCATCATTTTGAAAAACTGTTTTCATATATGCATGTCAAATGAAACATTCAGAACTCTGAGGGTAAAAGTAAAATTTCATCTGGCAGCACCAAGATAATCCTCAAAAACTTTATGGCATAATTGCTTATAATGAACCTTGAAGCTTAAACTCTCGATTCCATAAACAAAGGCAGCATATGTGCATTGAGGGAAGACAATTCAT
>WEKY01017095.1:38930-50245 GCA_013390045.1 Picathartes gymnocephalus | reverse complement strand
AAAAAAAAAAAAAAAAAGGTTATGGAGCAAGGTATGGTGGTTGAGAAAGCCACTATCCTCAGCCTGTAATCTGACATTGCAAATAATTCTACATCCATCAGTGCCTTCAAATCAAAAAGATATGCACAGTTTGATTTGTTCAGCCTTGCTAAATTACAAATTACTGAGCTGAACTGCAGGAAATTTTGCAGCCTGTCTTTGTGCAGTTGTGATGGCCCCTCCTGGATGTAAAGCTCTGTGAATGCTTGAAACACTTAAAAAGGTAATGGAATAATAAAAAATAAAAGAGTTCTGCATACTCCTTTGCTGGAGGAAATCCAGCAAATCACAAATGCATCAGTACCTTGGGGATTCCCAATTATAAAGGCTTCAGCATGCCACAGCAGTGAAAGAAATTTGGCCCATAAGGAAAATCAGATGTAAAAAAAATTGCTACAATTGCTGAAATGACATTTTTGGACTAGTCAGTTCTACGTACGTAAAACAGGTTGCTCATAGTAACAGAAAAGCAAACATCCTCCAAGGATTGCAAGTGCAATTTGGGTGGGATTTTTAAAAACTACTTAAGGTATTCTGCAAACCAATTTCCACTGACTTCCAGGTGTGTTGAATTTCCACACTGGTGTCCCACCCTCCCTTCTCAGACTGCAATTTGCCATCCCAGAGCAGAGTCCTCAACACAATACTGAAAGTAATTTTGAAGAAGGATTGTAATACATAAAAGTTTAGGCAGCTTTTATACCTTGAAAATGTCAATGAGACAATATTCAACAGCTGAATATCTCCAACAACACCACCAATAGAAAGAACACAGTAGCAGATTTCAGGAGCTCAAATTGGTGTTGTTTCACATGAAATATTGGCTTATTTTTCAGTAAAGTGATTTTCAACCTGACTTGTAACAATGCAAGGTAACCACAGAGATGCAAATATTTAGGTCATGACACCCCAAAGAAATTTTTGCATATAAAATGGAGAGATAAAATTGTACTTGGAATAAGGGGGGTTTGCACAGATTGCATGAATGGCATTTCAGCAACACTTAGAACACCACTACTGCTGAAATTTTGTGGCTTGGACATATTACACCTCCTCTACATATGGCAGAAAAGTTGCTTAACTAAAAAAGTTTTATGAGAAATTTTAATGGGCAAACAGACACAGGAAACCAGGATGAAAAATATGCATTGAAAACCAGCTTCTCAATGCAAATGTCAATCCTTGCAAGCCACAGGAGCAGATAAAACAAGGTGCAAGCTAAAGCTACACCTGACATTGAAATTCTGGAAGAAAATGCCTCTGAAAACACTGAGGCAACATTTTTAAATTGCATACAACTTGCGGGAGAAGTTTTCAGCCTTATTTCCTCACCTTATTTGGGAGAAAGTCCACAAAATTAGCAGATAGAGATTTTAACAACCAAGCTGCACTGAGAAGAGGAAAGGTTTTGGCATCCTTCACACAAAGGATGTTCCCTGATACTATTTAATAAAACTAAAAGTAAGTAAAAAGAGGCATCTCTCTGGCTTTCACAGGACTTTTTACTTTCACATAGAATGGCATAATCCTGTATTTTAGAGCTTTTCTGGATGATCATCTTCCCAGAAGAATAAGATATTTGACACAAGCAAGAATGGTATAACAAAAACTTCAGGTGATCCCATCTGCCACATTTTCTTAATGTTAAAAAGGAAAGGAATATTAAATCCCCACCAATAAAACCCAAACAAACAAAATAACCCACCTTGCCATAATGTTTGTCTTACCTGTTAAATTGATGAAACTAAAACACTTCAGCTTTGACATTACATGTTTGGTATATTTTAGCAGATTTATTTATTTTTTCAAACTCCCTGTTTTTCAGCTGTTTTAATTAAATTTTCATTTCCCTGTGATTCTACTAAGCAAGAGAGAAAGAATAGAGAGGTATGGCCAAAAGTAAAAGATACCCATTTCTTTCTTCTTGCCTGAAGCTACAGAGAATTTCAGTGAAGTGATCTCCTGATTAAAAAGCCCATTTATATCACTTTTAAAAGAAAAATACGTGTTTTCCCTGCAATGTGCCTGCTTTAGTCTTCCTTCTGATTGCCATTTCAAGTAAAATACTGGTTCTTTCCCCTCCCCAGGATTTATTGCTACCTGTCACAGGGAGTGTGAGCTGGGGGTCAGAGCGTAGAGTTTGATAAAGTTTGGTCAAATAGAGGGTAAGGATGCTTGTTCCACCTCAAGGCTGTCCCAAAGCTGCTCAGGCTTACCCAGGGTTTCAGACATCAGATGAAGGGCTGCTGGTAGAAAATTGTTGCTTTAACAATCGATTGATGCTATCAAGGCAAGGAGAGAAACAGGTTGTTCTCTCCTGGTCACATCACGCTCGGCAGCCTCCAGAGCCTTGCCCAGGATCCCCTGGGCACACCTGTGCCAGCCCAGCAGCTCAGGGCCCTCTAAAAATCCTGCTTCTCACAGCCTCTCTGAGGTACAAGTTTTGCTGTAGGTTTTGGTTTTTATGGGTGGCTTCTCTGAAAAATACAAGCCGAAGCACTGGGAGTTGAAGGGTCTCTTCTTCTTCAAACATGTGGAAGCAGATCAGGGCAGGATGAGAGAAGGATTTGTGCTGTGCCTCATCCACACACCCCAACTCAAGCTCAGTCTGAACTGTTATCTTCAGGACAGGGGAGTCAGAAAGGAGCTGCTCCTATCAGACTTCTCTGTGGGGCTTTTGGCACGTGTTTTTCAAAGCTTCTGCTCTGGCAAGCAACAACCCAAGAATTAATGAAAAGGAAAACAAAGACTTAGAATATTTTTATTTTTTTTTAATTGAAAGCTTACTGTAGCCATTTATAGTAGCCTCAAGCCACAACCATTTTTTAGCTTTACTAAGGTCAAGGAGATGGCTGACATTCAAAAGCAGCAGTTCTGAAGGGAAGACCTGGATCTTTCCTGGATTTCTGTTGCTGAGTGTGTGCTGAGGCTTGAGTCTCCACAAACTGCTCTAAGAGCAGGGAATAACTTTTGATTTTTGTATTTATATAGGAAAAACAGGAAAATACTTGTGGGTAGCATAAGACAATCTGGACTATGGGGTTACCTGTGTCAGCTCTTCACAAAACCCCCTCCCCAGAGAGGGATGTGAACAATTTATGAATGTGGGATGAGCTGCAGAAGGAAAAATCACATATGTGCCTCTGAAATATTTCTGTGACTCTCACTGCAGACCCAAACTGATCTCTTGCTCCAGTTCCTTTTCTACAAGTAACTCTGCACCTCCATGCAGACCAGACTGCTGTGAGACATAGAAAAATAAATCCAATGGGCCACTGGGGTGCAAGCTCAGAGATCTTCAAATGCTTCTGCATCCCCAGAAAATGTTCCCAAGACACAAAATCGTTTATATTGTAAAACTTTGGCACAGGAGCATGAAACACAGCTAGAAAAAACAAAACCAACAAACCAACCGAACAAAAAAGGCAAAAAAAACCCCAAACCAAAACTGATAAAACTTTGTGGTCACTAAAAAAAGGCAAATTATAATAATAAGTATCCATTGTATAGGAACTTCAGGGACAACATCCACTTTTCATTAAAGTCACAAAAAGTGCACAAAAATACACAAACTTTCCTTCCTATCATTCCTTACAAAGTTTTTAAGAAACATAATTTATTTTGTCCACATTAATGTGGGAACACAAATAGGAAGGAAATCAGTTACCATCTGATTTTCCCTCTAAGTCATGTTAGGAAAATAGAAGTGATCATACTGCACACAGAACTAGGAATATTGCAAACAAATTATATTGTAAAAAAGACATGAATATATATATGACATCTAGGTTATTCACAATCTGCTCAAAATCTATTTTATCAGATAATCTCTACTGTCACTATTCAATACAATTTTTACTGCAAAAATACAAAAGTTAAGAGAATTATTTGGAACATTAAGAGAATTATTTGGGGCATTAAAATTCCCCCTAAGCCAAAAATTTTAAGAACTGTTCTCATGATGCTATGGAGCACTATAATAAATTTTTTCAACATTAGATAACAAATCATGGTTTAGAAAATGTTTGTGGAAATAAAGTTTTGAAACAAACTTGTCACGTATCTTACCAAAACCACATTCAGCTAGAAAGAAGACTTCTTGCTCCAGAAGTGCCATTTTAATCTTTGTAAAGCAGATTTATTAAAACGTCTCTGCTTTCTTCCCAGTGAAATACCAATGAGCACCCAAAAAACCTCTGGGTGAGAGAGTTTGAGTTCATGTGAGATTCTGGAAATGCAGGGCAAAGCCATGAGCAGACCACTCAATGATATCAGCGAAGGTGGGACTTCTCCCTGATCTGAGTTTGTGGCTTGGGCTCTGAGTGAGAAGTTCATAAATTGATCTTTCACAGATCCACTGTAACCCACATTTCCAGTCTTTTTTCCTCCAGTCCTGTTAATCTGCTGTGTTCATGTGATGCATTACAGGACCCCAACAGCTTTAAAATGATATTATTATGTTGTGTTAATTGGTGATGAGTTACTATTCCTTGACATGGCCTACAAGTGTGTTAATATTCCTGGGAAAATACACAGGGAAAGGATATTTGTCTGCTGTAATTTGTCTATACTATATGATGTTCAGAACAGAAGGCTGCAATTCTCCCATGATCATAGGACCAGACAAGAGATTTTGGGGGAAGGTAGATTGAGGCAACTTCCTGTTCAGAGCACACTTATGACTGAATTATCAAAAATTTTGTGTCTTCCCCAGCAGAGACTGGAATTGGTGGATACCTCAATTGACATCCATAGGTCAGGTATGAGGAAAAGCACTTTCATTTTCATTGAATGAGTTAAAGATGTGTCATACGTCCCTGGCAGCTCCTTGGCTCAATAAGATATGATGTTCTGAAGGATCACTAAACCAATGAGAAAGGGAGAAATTGAGAGGTCTTTGCCTCTGAATTCACACAACATCCCTCTGCCACGGTTCTCTCCTCCATGAAAGCAAACACTAGCCCAGAAAGTATAAAAATGGAGAGATCCTGACCTCTTATTCTATCTGCTTTCAAATGCCCTGCTTTCAGTCCCAGTTGCACCAACAGCAAGCTGGAGTGTTATCAGCCCAGGCTGGTCCTGTTCTCAGCCTAACCAACCAGCCATGAATGTCTGACTATTTGTTCCTTATCGATAGCCCATTCTATTAGTATAATACAGGCCAACTTCTCTAATATTTACCTCGTTATCACCTATGTACATCTCTTGACTTCTTTGTTTGCCTTCCTCCCAGCAAATTTGTACAGTGCTCCCGTGGCTCCCAGCCCTTCCCCTGCTGAAGGCATGCCGTGCTCCAGGAGTGAGCCTGCACCAGCACCTCCACCTGTCCCTGCAGAAGCTCCACAAATCTCACCCTGCGCCCCTCACCCCTCTCCCCCACAGCCCTGAGATAACACTTCCCTTGTGATTTTTAAATCCCGAAAGTGTTTGGACCACAGAAGTCTCGCTCCACAGCAATATTTTTTTAAAAGGATATCCCTGGGTTGGTGGCACAAAGCCCTCTGGGCTGGCAGTGAAGCACCACAGGAATGGGGAGAGATAAATCTGCTGTGTCCCGGCTGTGCTATCTACCAGGAACATTCCCTATCGTGCACCACCCTCTCAAAAGTAGCTAGCTGCTTTTTTTTCAGAGTCCATGAGTGTGTTTACATTACATTTATATTAGTTACCAAGGGCCTGGGACCCAGTAAAGTAGTAAGATAACTGGGTTATCTGGTGGAGAGTTGTTAAATAAAATGTATGGATATAAGGAGGACGTAACTGGTTCATGATTCATCGTGGCAATTCTTATTTCTTTCAAGTGTTGGGATTCTCGTCTTCAGGAATCATAAAATTTCCCTGCCAGCTGCAACCCTGATTTTGACATATTTTAGGGTAAGCAGCAGGTAGAGGTAGAGGATGGGGAGAAATATGGAGTTACAATAGCTGCAGACAAAACTCAAAGAAACTAATTCTCAGCTTAATACCCTTTAAAACACTGTGCAAAATTAAAGAGTGAAAATTAATGCTAGTTCAGCACATTTATGTTATAAAGAGTGGCTGGATCAGCTGCATTCATTCAAAATACTGAATCATTTAATTGCAAGTTCAGAAAGGAAGTATTAAAAAAAAAAGCCCTAAATTCAAACAGTCTTTGAGATCACTGATCCAATTGAGGAAAACTTAAAATAAAAGTCTTTTCAGTTTGAAGATTAGCTGATAATCTGAATAATAAAAACTTTATTAAGGCTCTAAAACACACTTCAAATTAGCATTTACTTTCAGCTGCGGGGTTCTGTCTATACATTCTTGGAATGTAGCCATTTACTGGCAAAGGGGTTGGCAAAAGAAAAGCAACTCTTGTGACACAAGCTGTTTTGCTGCATCAGGGAAATCAGACAACAAAGCTGAGTGCATGATTTTTGCTGCTAGTTAAAACTGACTTGTCACGTGTTCGGTGTTCATCAATTGCTAACAGAACCCCATGTACATCTGAGAAGAAAACGCTTGCTTTCTATAAAGAAGAATGAGTGTTCATGTCAACTGTTATTTTATTCTTTGATGGTCTGGTTCATCTGCTCCCACTGAGGAAGCAGCTTATTTTGATAAAGCACAGTCCTGGGACAATCTCCATGTGTTACTGGTCAGGAAAAACTCACAAGCATGTACCTCAGTGCTTGCTTTAAAGAATTCCTTCCCAAACCAAAGCCTCCAGGAATGAGAGAGCAAGGAGGTGTTGAGCACTTCTGCAAACCCAGCTGGCTGGGCACAGGCTCAGCAAAACCCCAAAGCACACGTGCATCTCCAAGCCTGTTCAGCAGAGGATTTTTGTTCCCTGAAAGGCTCAAGCAGGATGGACCTGCAGAAAAAAGGGTGGACTTGATTCTACATTAATAGCCAGGAAAATAAATAAGTGGCTTGATGAATCATAGGCATAGCCAGGTGTCTAAGTAGTGCCTGGTAGGGTGAAGAATTGTTGTCATTTTGCCATTTTTATCTGGCACAGAGACACCACAAAGAATCCTGAACTTGGGCCACTTGTTATTTCAACAGAGTTCAGATTAAGACAGATGCACACAATGAAGGAGTCACATGCACAGGAGACTCTGCTCTGTCCTGTGCACTATCACATGGGAAATATTCACATCTCCCTTTGTTTTATCCTCCCACAGCAATTTAACCCATTTCTCTTCAAATTCAGACAACACAGAGGAAGTCCCTTTATATCAAGGCAAAAGAAATATTTGGTGGCCCACGGCAAGGCAAAAGAGCAGGTCTTCTGCTTCCATTTTCTATGTAATGCAATTTTGTGGGAGCCAGGTGCAAAACAAAACAAAAAGAAACTGGTCTTTCTTTTGATTTTCAGTCCATAAGGAGAGAAAACACACCTTGAAGAGGAATTAACATTAATTATCAACAACAACAAAAAAATCTTGCTCCCAGTTAATTTCATTATAAGGAAAATGTTTAGAGACACAGGCAGCTGTGAATTTGCAGATGTACTCAATATATATGCTGAATAAGAGTCTTGAAATATCCACTGGTTATGGATTCATAAAGCCATTTTTATATATATTTTTATTAGTACCGTCCCAGCTCCCTTCATGTCTACTATAAACTGCCAGGTTTGTTGTTGTTTAAGGTTTCTGTGATGTTCTGTTAAATTTCCATGCAAATAAATCTATTTTGCTGATGTTTGTAAAGTTGTGCTTTAGACCAGAGATCTCTCAGAGCTCTGTCTTCAATAAAAATGGGTAGAAGTGGAACTACTAATTTAGTTTCTTTAAAAGGCATGTATTTTCATGCACATTAAATCCATCTGTTTCTGAAATGTACGTCTTTCTTCAGTGTGTAATTTGATAAAACCCAAAAGAAAGACTTGGAGTTCCAAACTTGAAGCAGAAAGGGGGAGAAAGTGAACACCACCAAGAACATAACATGGCCAGAACTTTACCAAAGAATTTAAAAAAAAAAAAGCCACTGTATTTTTAGAAAGCAAAAACACTCAGAAACCACTTAGGGGATCTTGTCACAAATCCCCCATGCATTTTTAAACTTCTAGGAAAAGGAGAAAATGATCCCATAGGTCTGTAGTCTGGACACTTGCTGCAATCCAAAGGACGAACGGGTCTACATTAATTAAATATTCAGCTCTGCTGCAAGTCTGCTGCGTTTCTGTACTATGCTGATGCTACTTGTAACATTTTTTAATTCATCTTTATTTCAAGGAAGCTTTTCTTTCAACACACTTCAAAAAACGCAATTTTAGAAAAGCTTTTGTGTCTCAATGTCAGCTTTATACAAGCTGGGGCAGCATCAGTGTGACTACATTTAGCTCCCTATAGTACTTCCATGCTTCTGAGTGATCTGTCTTTTAACAGGTTTGTGTAAAACACTCAAAACACTCGATCCTGATTAATTAGGCTTCTTTTTTCTTTTCTTTTTTTTTGAGAGAGAGCACTTCAAACACCCCTGCCCCAAAACTCTTTCAGAGAGCACAGAAATCATTAACTTTGACCACAACGAGAGTAAGCAGGGTTGCATTACAGATCTACTGTTGCCATAAACTACTCCACAGATGTAAACAACTGAAACCCCAAATGGTGATTTCTAATTAAAATATAGAAGGATTGATCCGACTTCACAGACATCTCTTCTGCTGTTTTCAACAGGAAGTGGAAGATCTGTACACAAACTAGAAAATCTTCAAAGCGCACCGAGCAGGAGCCTGTAATTCACAATTTACATTACTTGGAAGATGTGCTGTGGTTTCATAATGTTTCTGTATATAAGGAGCCACAATTAGGGCTAAATATAAGAGCTACAACATGATTTTTATAGCACACTTTTTCTTCATAGTCAGGTTAAAACCAAAATCAAGCAACTGTCCTGTACTTTCTTCACACGTGTAGGAAAATAATCACAATGATACCCTTTAAGTTTCCTTCAAGTGTCTTATTTTGCTCACTCCTGTGCAAAAATACATACTGGGACATGCTTGGATGCATCTGGGGACATGTATGGTACGAGATCACAGTGTCAGCCTTTGGCATGCTGCTCTTTGTTTCACTTGTGGAATTTGAAGTTCTTGTGTTTCCCTTACTTGCCGCTTTTTTTCAGGGAAAAGCTCTTCTTGCTCCAGAGAGTCTTTCTGCATCTCTCCCAGTGCTGTCCCTGAGAAGGCATCCCCCCGTTCCCACCGTGGATTCCTTCTGCTCACCTCTGAGCACCCACGGGTCAGGTACATTGGCAAGAAAATCTTCCTGCAGGGAAAAAAAATAAACAAACAGTGGATGCGATGGGACCTTGATGGGCATGGATTTGGTTTGGCATGAAACCCTCCTAACACTGTGGAAACCTCTAAAACACAAGGGAAACTGAAAAAGGGAATTCTTATATGTGCCCCACTGGAAGGATCTAAAGTTCTGCCCCTGTAATTTTATCAGTGGAGCTGGGAACACTGGAAGGGATATTTTGCTTAAAATGACATATCAGAAAAAATTCTTTGGATAAATACCAATTAAAAAACCCACAAAAAACCAAAAAACAGTGGTCTTCACAAATACAGGAGCAGTTTGACCCATGCTTTTTACCCCAGTATTGTTTTGTTCACACCTCAAGGGGGCTGGCAGGTTTAACAATTTCAGCAATGTTTTGTATAAGGGCAAGTCCTTGTTGTAAACAAGAACGAGGTATCTTGGGTTATGTTACTCATAGGTATTGTTTGCAAGGAAAGCACAGCAATGAAAAACACCTGTCTCTGAAGGTTCTTTAATGGCAGAAATTTTCATCTGTCTTTTAAGTGCAAAAAGGTAACATTGCTGTGGGTGTCTGCCTTTAGCCATTTTAACACATTTCTCACAAGATTTGCCATGCAAACTGCCCCAGGTTGCAGCCTGGACGGAATAAGAAACTGCCCCAACACCTTTATTATTTTTACATCACTCTGGGTACCTCAGACAGGCCTGGAAAGTAACAAGTGTTGGATTTCCAAGCAAGGCCTGCAAATGAAGTAAGAAGGATCACAAATGTCTCTAGCAAAGGCAGAAGTTGCAAAATGGCCAAACGACCCATTTTATAATTCTCCCTTTGTCAACAGGGTGACTACAAAATTAAAATCTCGTTTTACATAGCATGTGTCCATGTCAGCTTAAATTAGTTTTTATCTCACTATTCTTTTATGTCAATAGACTAACGTCTGGAATAAGAGCAGAAGAGATTATTTAAAACTACTTTTTCTTATGAAACATGTCAGTTTCTGTCCTTCTTTTGCAATTCAGAAGAAAAGATGTTTGAATACAAAGAGCTAGGAAAAGACATCATACTGCAAGGTGATATCACAGCCTCTGCTAAGAGGAAATTCTCTCCCTTCTTCTCCCCTTTCTGAAGGCACAACACATGCAAATCACATCTACCAACATTATTATCTCACAGAATTTCCTATGGCCAACACATTTGGAAGATCCCATTCCAAATACCTTTCTTAGCCTGAGGTGGTTGTACTGCAAAATCTTAACCTATTAAGATTAATGTCACTAAAAGGAAAATAGTCCAACAGTTTGCAGACAGTGAAATTTGAAGTCATGTGAAATCAGTGGTGCCCATATATGTATTGTAAAAGATATCTGATACCTTCAACAAATGTGGAAGATTCCTCTAAAATTGTTGCAGGTAATTCCTTGTACAATGAACATTTATTAAACATGAATTCCCAGCTTGCCTATAACAAAAAGAATTATTTAACCCATGCAGAGAGACAAGTATCTCAAAGAATGGCATATTAAAATACGCTGCTTATGAAAATATTTGAAGGGAAATGGCACAATGCTCTAAGCAACACTGACAGGATCAGACCAGCAATAAGGACATAACATGCAAAAACAACTCCTGTCTATGGTAATGTCACACGTGGCACTTGGAGCTTGCTGTCTCATTTTTGCATGAAGAACAATGTCTTTATGGTGACTCTTTTCCCCTCATTATCTCCCATCAGTCCTTTGACAGATAATGAAGCAGAGCTTTCTCCTATTTTTTCCACCTAGCAGAGAAATTGCCATTTCTGGCAAGAAATGGTGAGTCAGAGAGCAAAAGCTTCATCCTTCCTCCAGGTATTGTGCCCTTGAGCCCATCTTTGCAAGTTTTCTGGTGTAAAGACCGTCTTGATGGGCCTTTCTGTAGTATCCTAAACACTGTGATCTTCCCTTTTCACTCCCACAGCCACCATAACTCTAATTATATTGCCCTAATTATCTCGAAAAAAATCACTTACCCTCCTACTTTCATTCCCAGCAGAAAAA